>PVJD01009953.1:0-57812 GCA_004026545.1 Mormoops blainvillei
TTTCTTTATTGCTGTATTGAAGTGTTGGCATTGGGTACAAATATTGCAACTGCCCCAGAGCAGTTTTATCAATCTATAGTTTGAACAAGGCTA
The DNA here is from genome assembly GCA_004026545.1 of Mormoops blainvillei. Taxonomy (NCBI): domain Eukaryota; kingdom Metazoa; phylum Chordata; class Mammalia; order Chiroptera; family Mormoopidae; genus Mormoops; species Mormoops blainvillei. Next base: position 94 of record PVJD01009953.1, read on the forward strand.
ATTATCTTAAAGGTTAGAGTATGTTGATAATGAGGGCCAGTATATATATATATATATATATATATATATATATATATATATATATCCATCTCCAAATAAACTTTACTTTATAGTCTTGTCACAGACTTCAGCCCTAATCTTGGCCAAACTCATAAAAAATATATAGATGATCAGCTCTGGCTGCTGTGGCTTAGTTGATTGAGCGCTGACCTCTGAATCAAAAAGTCACTTGTTTGATTCCCAGTCAGGGCACATGCCTGGGTTGTGGGCCTGATCTCCAGTAGGGTTTGCTCAAGGGGAAACCACATAATGTTTCCCTCCCTCTCATTCTTCCTCTCTTGCCCCCTCTAGAAATAAATAAATAAAATCTTTAAAAATATATTGATGATCATACTGGAGAATAGTTTAGCTAACATAAGATATTTCCCTATGACACATTCGTATAACTTCAGAAATATCTTAAGATACTGATTTAAGATGGCAGAGCCTATATTAGTCATGATAGGCTAAGTATGTTATTGTAACCAGCAAGATCCCAAATATCTGTGCCATAACACAACCAAAGTTATTTCTTGTTCAGAAAGAGTTCACCATGGATCCAACATGATACCAAAACACTTGCCCACCCATATGCTGACTCTGTAATCCAGGGTGCTTTGGCATCTCAAGGCCTCCTTAATAGGTGCTATGGCAGGGAAGGAGAAGTACTGGAGAATTCCATGTGAATTTTTAATTGCCTCTGACTGGAATTTATAGAGCATTTCTGCTCATATTTTATATTCCCCTTAGTGCATAAGAGCTGGGAAATGCACTCTTTCCCTTCTCTGTTCAGAAATGGAAGATAACTAGATACTGGTGGACAGTAGTATAGCAGAGACTTGCATTTTTTCATATGACATCCCCATAGCTCACTTGATTTCAGCACAGGTATAGCGGACAGTTCATCTTACCTTATACACTCTAGCAGGGGTGTCCAACCCACAGCCCATGGGCCGTATGTGGCCTGGGATGGTTATGAATGAGACCCAACACAAAATTGTAAATTTACTTATGTCTTTTTTTGCTCATCAGTTTTCATTAGTGTTTGTGTATTTGATGTGTGGTCCAATACAACTCTTCGTCTTCCAGTGTGGCCCAGGGATGCCAAAAGGTTGGACACCCCTGCTTCTGCTTTTGCACCTTAGTGATACCTTCAAAAGGCTGGAAAGCTGCTCAACTCACATAAAAGTGTAGCCTGGGAAGGTGATGGAGTTAAAAGATTTGAGGATAATTCTCAACAAATGAGGGAGATGAGGTCAGTGCATAAATGTTTCAAACCTCTAGCCCTTCAGAGGGAAAATTCTGAGGTGTTTTCTACATGATTTCTCACAAGGTCTCAAGGGAAATTGAGCCCCACTGTTTACAGATAGCAACTCAATAACGTACATTTTATTCGCTTTTCCCACTTCTCTGTCTCCCCACTAACTTGTGCTCTTTAGAATCACTTCCTATATAAACTATCTGTATCCATGTTCTTGTCTCAGTCTCCCCTATCAAGAGAACCCAAACTAAGATAACTAGTAATGTTTACTGCAGAGCTAACACTTCACAGAAAAGATCGGCATCCAGGAAACTTGTGTTCCAGGCTGAGTCCAACATTCACTAACTTCATGATATTGGGCATGTCAAAAATCCTTAATACTATTTCCAAATATAATGCCTATAATGCTATGATTAAATTCTGGCTCTGTTGAGGGTTATTAAATCAATCATTAAGATCAGTGTTTCTTCATCATCAAAGGAGAAGAAGAAATTATTTTAAATATTAGCCAGAGGGTTTCCAATTAGATCTAAAAAGGAGCTGTTTGAATAAAATTCTTTATCAGTAATTTTAAGATCAAGATTATCACATATATTTGGAATCGTTTTTTTAATTGTTCATTTTATTGTATTTTTCCATTACCATTTACCTTCCTTATACCCTCTTCCACCTCCACCATACCCCCTGCAATCACCACATTCTTGTCTGTGTCCATGAGTTCTTGTTCCTTTTTGGCTTGATGCCTCAACCCCCCTGGAATAGTTCTTAACTAGGTGACTCATAAATGTTCTCCTACTTTTGCTCCTATGAAGCTATTGTGGTTGTGATGAAAATGGTAAGAGAGCAGATTTGATGATATGGTTGCCCTATAATGGACTCTCCATTCCCCCTCTTTTTTAGGGAATCAGAGAGCCAAATATCAATAAACTCATATCAGGGGCTTGATTTAAATAGCAACTTCCCAGGGTTTAGTCACACTTAGCTCCTCTTCCTATATTAATAAAATTAGCTCACATCAAGTAAATACTTATTATATGCCAAATATTGGGATAAACACTTAACATGGATTATATTATTTAATGTTCACAAGGATAAATGAAATTAACACTGATATAATGTATATTTTATTGGTAGGGAAACTAAATCCCAGAGAAGTTAAGTTTATCTTCCCAGGATCACATAGCTAGTGAGTGTCATAGTAAGGGCTCAAACCAAAGTGTGTTTGATTTTATTGTTTGAGCATCTAACTATCTTGCCACACCATCTTGCCACTGTAGAAAAATCATCCATGCTCCTAGTATAAAATTTGAGGTTCTACATGGGCCTTACCAACAACAACAAAGAAAGAAAGAAAAAAGTGATCATTGTTTTTGTTTTAGCCCCTACTTAATAAGGAAGGAATGTGTGGGTATACAGTTAGAAAAAATCTTTACCACAACTAGGAGAAATGAGAGCAATTTTTGTTGTCTACCCATAGCACTCTGACTATTTGTGGAATCACTTAATAATATGAATGTACTTCAAACTCTGAATGGCTTGGCATTGGTGTTAACCTTGGGAATTTTTTCTACAGCTTTCAAGAAACATTAAATTCATACAATTTTTAGTCTCTTAATAAATATATATTTATGTTCAGATCAAGTTATCACATCCAACAATTAGATTCCATAAATATGGAAAATTATTATTTATCATTTATTAAAATCTAAAAATATAAATGAACAAAGAAAGAAGAGTTCACTGAATGGTTGCTTTCAGGTTCACACAACATACAACTGTAGAATGGGCTGATATGCTTACCTTCTTTGGGTCCTACATTCTGGAAAGAAGAAAGAATGTGCTGAACAGGTTGTCTGAGGAAAGAGTGGTTGGATACAAATAATGGGAAGCCTAGTTTTTCTGGTCTCACTGAGACCTATCTGCATAAAAAAACACCTTTCAATGAATTCATCCTGAAAGAAGTGTGAATGTCTTATTTCTAAAATGGAAACAGGCTGGTTGTGTGAGCCTTTGTTTTGAAGATTGTTGAGAAGGCATCACATTTTGTGCCTGTCTAGAGTCCACAAAAGATAGCTGGTTGATATGTTTGTGTAAATACTTTGGAAAGTGTAAATTTATATGTGTAAATGTTAGCCAGGGTTATTCTTCCTGTTGGTAAGAACATTTTTATCTTTTGGCATATAATGTGCATTAAAAGGTCCCAGATTACTGTGGAATGGCAAATGTCCCTTCAGTTTTTAAAGAGCATTTCCTTTATGGAAGTATTGACTCAAGAAACACAGAAGAATAAAAAAAAAGCATGGCAAAGACAGACACCTTTTTTGGCCAGTAAAATTGAAGCCTTTTATCTTTTTATGGTCAGTTTACATTTAAATGGAGAGACATTTTAGTGTTGATGGAAGTGATGGCAGAAATGGTGTGCGTATCATGAATAATAAACATCAGGAGAAAATGTCAGTTTTTCAGCCTACTAGCACGTTTTGTTGCTATGACAACAGAATGCAAAATATTCTCTTAAAGGGAAACATGACAATTTGTTGGGGATTAGAGTAAAGCTCAACTAACATGGTATATTTAAATATGTTAGATTCATGAATACCAGGGACATACTAAAAAGACCTTAGAGCTCTTTAATTTTTGAGAAGATGTAATTATGAGAACAGCCACACTGAAATTAGTGAGGAGAAGCATTAAGAGGGAACTTTTCTGCTTCTCCATTTCTTCTTAGAACCCACAGAACCACAGCCATTAGTAGGCCCATCTGGTGTGGAACCAGAAATTGGCACCAAACGGAGATAGATCCTTTTAGTTCTCAGACATTTAGGCAGGCTGTGCTTTAACATTCTCACTGTATACGTAATTTTATATCTGAGCCCATGTTAACTATTTTTTAAAACATGAAACATGTTTTGAACTCAACTAAACTAAAAATTTAAATTTTCCCTATTATAAGTGGGCACCTGCCAACCTGTTAAAAAGAGGTAATTCTGAGAGATATAATTAAGTTTCCCTTTTAAAATTCTGTAAATGTGGGGAATAAGAATTTTCCAGTGCTGGATAATATATTTTATAGGATTCTGTTAGCACAGGTGAGGTTAAAGTGTTTGGTCTTATCAGTATCAGCTCAAAATTGTCCTTGGAGAGCTTTTGCTTCCATACCCAGATAAGATGGTTGTAGCCCATGTCAGATATCACTTAATTGATCATACTGCTCGTTTATGCCAATCCTGGAAGCAGTTTTAACATTCTTCTTGACACAGAACTCTGGGAAGCCAGCAGCCACTATCTACTTTTGGAATTAGCATAAGAGGTGAAACCAATTTACTGCCCCAGCTTAATCCTATGAAACAACTACCACTATTGTATCTCATTCTGGGTTTGGGGACTCAAAAACTCAGCTAAAATTTTCCCTCTTCCAGTAAGATTTCCTGATTTTTCTTTTTAAAAATATTTTATTTATTTATTCTTAGAGATAGGGAAAAGGAGGGAGAAAGAGAGGGAGAGAAACATCAATACGTGTCTGCCCCTTGTGTGCTCTGCACAGGGAACATGGTCCACAATCCAGGCATGTGCCCTGAGCAGGAATCAAACCAGCAACCTTTTGGTTCACAGGTCAGTACCCAATCTATTGATCTACACCAACCAGGGTAGTTTTCCTGATTTTTCTAGTCCACACTTATTTCATCTTTCTTGAAAAATCTTATTAATTTTATATTTAATATCACAAATTTTAGTGCTTAGTTTTGCCAAGGATTTTTAATCATTTTTTTATTGTTATTCTATTACTGTTGTCTCAATTTTCTCCCTTTTCCATCCCCTACCCATCCCACCCACCCACAGTCAATTCCCACACTGTTGTCCATGACTGTGGGTTATTCATAAATGTTATTTGTCTAGTCCCTTCCCCTTCTTTCTACCATTGTTCCCCTCCTTCCATCCCTTGGTCACTTTCAGTCTACTCCATGTTTCCATGTCTATGGTTCTATTTTGTTCATTAGTTTATTTTGTTGATTAGATCCCACTTATAGGTGAGATCATATGGTGTTTGTCTTTCACTGACTAGCTTATTTCACTTAGCATAATATTTTCCAGTTCCATCCATGCTGCTGTAAAAGGTAGGGGTTCCATTTTTTTCTGCTGCGTAGTATTCTATTATGTAAATTCATCACAGTTTTTTTTTTTTACCTGCTCATTTACTGATGGCAGTTTCCAGCACTTTGTTATTGTGAATAATGTCACTATGAACATGAGGATTCATACGTTCTTTTGAATTGGTGTTTCAGGATTCATAGAGTATATTTCCAGCAGTGGAATCACTGGGTCAAAAGACAGCTTAATTTTCAGTTTTGAAAGGAAATTCAATATTGTTTTCCACTGTGGCAGCACCCGTCTGCATTCCCACCAACAATGCACTGGAGTTCCCTTTTCTCCCCATCCTCACCAGCGCTTGTTTGTTGATTTATTAATGATGGACATTCTGACAGGAGTGAGGTGACATGTCATTGTGGCCTTAATTTGCAACTCTGTGATGACTAGGGATATTGAACATCTTTTCATATGTCTATGGGCCATCTGTATGTCCTTGGAGAAGTGTCTATTCAGGTCCTTTGCCCATTTTTTAATTAGATTGTTTGTCTTCGTGGTGTGGAGTCAGGTGAGTTCTTTATACATTTCGGAGATCAAGCCCTTGTCCCAGGTATCATTGGCAAATACGTTTTACCATACCGTTGGTTCCCTTTTGATTTTGTTCATGTTTTCTTTAGCTGTGCAGAAGCTGTTTAGTTTGATGCAGTCCTATTTGTTTGTTCTTTCCTCTATATCCCTTGCTCTAGAGGATTTATTGATGAAAATATTGCTGTGTGGATTATATGAAATTTTCCTGTCCATGTTTTCCTCAAGGACATTTATGGCATCACAACTTATATTTAAACCCCCTATCCATTTTGAGTTTATTCTGGTGTATGGTGTAAGTTGACGGTCTAGTTTTTCTTTTCTTTTCTTTTCTTTTCTTTTCTTTTCTTTTCTTTTCTTTTCTTTTCTTTTCTTTTCTTTTCTTTTCTTTTCTTCTTTTCTTTCTTTTCTTTTCTTTTCTTTTCTTTTTTTCTTTTCTTTTCTTTTCTTTTTTCTCTTTTCTTTTCTTTTCTTTTCCTTTCCTTTCCTTTCCTTTCCTTTCCTTTCCTTTCCTTTCCTTTCCTTTCCTTTCTTTTCTTTTCTTTTTTCTTTTTCTTTTTTGCATGTACCAGTCCACTTTGCCTAACACCATTTATTGAAGAGACTATCTTTACTGCGTTGTATGATCATGCCCCTTTGGTCAAATATTAATTGACCACAGAGACATAGGTTTATTTCTGCACTCTCTATAGTGTTTATTGATCTGTGTGTCTGTTCTTATGCCAATACCATGCTGTTTTGATTACAGTGGCCTTGTAGTATAGTTTAATATCAGGTATTATGATCCCTCCAACTTTGTTCTTCTTTCTCAGGATTGCCGAGGCTAGTCTGGATCATTTTTGGTTCCATAAAATTTTGGGGAGATATTTGCTCTAAATCTGTGAAATATGCCATTATTTTCCTAATAGGAATTATTTTGAATCTATAGATTGCTTTGGGTAGTATGGGTATTTTAATAATGTTAATTCTTCTAATCCATAAGCAAGGTATATGCTCCCATGTATTTGTATCTTCCTCAATTTCTTTCTTTAGTGTTCTATAATTTTCTGAGTGCAGGACTTTTACATCCTTGGTTAAATTTATTCCTAGGTACTTTATTTTTGTTGCTATAGCAAATGGGATTTTCCCCTTAGTTTCTCTTTCTGCTAATTCATGGTTCAAGCACAAGTATTCCATAAATTTCTCAATATTGACTTTGAATACTTTGCCAAAGTCACTTATAAGGTTGAGTAGTTTTTTGTTGGAGTCTGTCGGGTTTTCTATGTACACTATCATGTCATCTGTGAATAATGACAGTTTTACTTTCTCCTTTCCAATTTGGGTGCCTTTTATTTCTTTTTCTTGTCTAATTGCTGTGGCTAGAACTTCCAGTCCTATATTAAATAAGACTGGTGGAACCGGGAAGCCTTGACCTGTTCCTGATCTTAAGGGAAATGCATTTATTTTTTGCCATACAACCAAGTAGCATGTTTCTGATTTTTAGTCCTAGGTATAAAAATAATCAATTTCCCCCTTAATGTTTATAATACATTAGTTTATGTATTCTGTTATAATCAACTGAAAACTCAAGCTGGTGTAAACCATTGAAAGGGTTTATTGGTTAATGGATCTGAAAATCCAGAGGGAAGAGAGAGAAAGAGAGAAAACAGGATTGTCTAATTCAATAATGTGAAGTATCTAATTTATTTCTGCTTTTATTTTTCCATAGTCTTAGTGTGATGGTAAAGTTGCTTTCCATCATGGATGTAATATTGTTGTAGTAGTTGAAACTTTAAATCCACATAAAGTACCAACCAAGAAAAAAAAACTGTTTCCCCTTAGAATTTTAAGGAAGAATATCGAGATTCATGCTGAATGGCTCACTTCCATTACATGCCAAACCCAAAGCCAATGACTTGACAGAGCCTAGATAACAAACTGTGCTAATCGCCATAAGCTACTCCTACTGCTTGGGGTCAAACTACCCCAAAATGCCTCAGGGGGAAAGGATGGTGAATGAAAGTGCAGACACTGTAAGCAAGGGAGAATAAGTGCACATGATAGGTAGGCAATCTCCAAATTCCACAACAGTTACAGCTCATACTCAAATTTGTCTGTTGTTTTCAATATGATCATAAAATGTGAAATTTCATCACTTATTAAATATAAAGCTCATTTTAATTACAGTTTACATTTAATATTATTTTGTATTACTTTCAGGTGTACAGCTGAGTGCTTAGACAATCATATACTTTACAAAGTGTTCATCCCAATATTTTCAGTACCCTCCTGGCACCATATATAGTTATTACAGTATTATTGACTATGTTCCCTGTGCTGTACTTTACATCCCCATGACTATTTTGTAACTACCAATTTGTATTTCTTAATCCCTTCCTTTTTCTCACTCTGTCTTCCAACCCTCCTCTTGTCTGGCCACCATCAGTCTTTTCAATATTATAGTTTTCAGTAGGGTTGTCTTTTTGTTTTGTTTACAGTTTCCTGTGCTGTGCAAAACTTCTTAGTTCAATGTAGTCTGATTTGTTTATTTTTCTTTTGTTTTTATTGCCTTAAGAGATATACCAGAAAAAAAAACATTACTATGGGCAATGTTGGAGATATTATTGCCTACGATTTCTTCCAGAAATTTTATGATTGCAAGTCTTACATTTAAGCCTTTAATCCATTTTGTTTTTTTTCTTGTATATAGTGTAAAGAGCTGTCTAGTTTCATGTTTTTGCATATATATATATCCAATTTTTTTCAACACCATTTATTGAATAGACTGTCTTCACCCATTGTATGTTGTTACCTCCATTGTTAAATATTAATTGACCATATAGGTTTGGGTTGATTTCTGGGCTGTATATATTCTGTTCCATTGGCCTATATGTCTATTTTTATGCTGCTAACATATCATCTTGATTACTATAGCCTTGACGTATAGTTTGATATCATATAGCATTATGCCTCCAAATTTATTCTTCTTTCTTGAAATTGCTGTAGCTATTTGGAGTCTTAATGGTTCTATAAAAAATCTTGGATTTGTCCTAGTTCTGTGAAAAAAATGCCATTGATATTTTGATAGTAATTGTATTGAATCTATAGACTGCTTTGGGGAGTTTGAACATTTCACTGATGTTAATTCTTCTTACCCATGAACATGATAAATGCTCCTAGTCACTTGAATCTCCTTCACTTTTTTCTTCAGTATCTTATAACTTTCCAAGTACAGGTATTTTACCTCCATGGTTAAATTTATTTCTAGGTATTTTTGATGCAACTGTAAATGGTATTATTTTCTTAGTTTCTCTGTCTGATTGTTCTCTATTAATGTATAAAAATGCAACAGATTTCTGAACATTTATTTTATATTCTGCTACTTCACTGAATTCATTTATCAGTTCTACTAGTTTTTTGATGTAATCCTTAGAGTTCTCTGTGTACAGTATATTATCATCTTCAAATTATGACAATTTTATTTCTTCCTTTCCAATATGGATTCCTTTTATTTCTGCTTCTTGTCTGATTGCTGTGGCCAGGACTTCCAGTACTATGTTCTATAAAAGTGGTGAAAGCAGACATCCCTGTCCTGTTCCTGATCTTAAAATAAACACTTTTAGTTTTTCCCCATTGAGTTTTGGCAGATTGTATGTTTCTAGAAGTTTATCTATTTCATCCAGGTTGTCCAATGTGTTGGCATATAGTTTTTCATAATATTTCCTTACGATCCTTTGTACTTTTTTGGCATCAGTTGTTATTTCTCTAATTCATTTCTTATTTTATTTACAGGGTCCTCTCTCTTTTTTATGTCTCTTTAAAAGATTTTTATAAGAAACAACAGTAGACTGGAAGACGCCAAGAATCAGATCAATGATTGGGAACACAAGGAAGTGAAAATACCTAGTCCCAACAGCAAAAGAAAAAAGAAACCAAAAAATTAGGATAATGTAAGGAGCCTTGGGGAAAACTTCAGGCATATCAACATTCACATCATGGGGTTACCAGAAGGAGAAGAGAGAGAAAAATAAATTGAAAACCTATTTGAAAAATTAATAACAGAAAACTTCTTTAACTTGGTGAAAGGAATAGACATACAAGTCCAGAAAGTGCTCTGAGTCCCAAAGAAGATGAACTCAAAGAGACTCACTCCAAGGCACATCATAATTAAAATGCCAAAGGTTAAAAACAAAGAGGGGATATTAAAAGCAGCAAAGAAAAGCTGTTACTTACCTACAAGGAAGCTCCCATAAGACTGTCAATTGATTTCTCAATGGAAACTTTGCCAGAGGGATTAGCCAGAAATATCCAAAGTGATAAAAAGAAATGATCTACAACTAAGATTACTCTACTCAACAAAGTTATCGTTTAGAATAAAAGGACAGAGAAAGAACTTCCCAGACAAGAAAAGGTTAAAGGAGTTTATCACCACTAAACCAGTATTATATGAAATTTAAAAGGGTGTTCTTGAAGAATAAGAGTAAGCATAAGCATAAGCAGAAGCAGAAGAAGAAGAAGAACAACAACAACAACAGCAACAATATGAACAACAAAATGGCATTAAATACATATCTATCAACAATTGAATCTAAAAAACAAAATAAACAAATGAGCAGAACAGAAACAGCCTCATAGATACAGAAAAAATTTTGAGAGTTACCAGATAGGGATTGCGTGAAAAAAAAATGAATGGATTAAAAAATACAAATTGGTTGTTACAGAATAGTCATGGGGATGTAAAGTACAGCACAGAGAATATAGTCAATAATATTCTAATAAGTACATATGGTGTCAGATGGGTATGAGATTTATCAGGATGGTCATGTAGTAAGTTATATATAATGTTTAATCACTATGGTATATACATTAAATATAATAATGTATGTCAATTGTAATTGAAAAATAAAAATGATTTTAAATCATTTTTATGAAAAAAAAAGCCTCAGTTGAGTTGCTCAGTCAGTTGGACTGTAGTCTCATGCACCAAAAGACCACTGGTTCAATCTTTAGTCAAGAAGCATACCTAAGTTACAGGTTTTATCCCCAGTCAGGTGCATAAAGGAGACAACTGATTGATGTTTTTCCTTGGACAATAATTTCCTTGCATTTAACATGTCAGCCTTTATTCATGCCACTTGAAAGCCATGAGCAATTGGTAATGTTACACTTTTGAGAGGGAGATCCTATACCCCCATAAAACTTGTTCATCAACACATATAATAAAAATTTTAACTTGATCTAAAAAATCATTTTCCTTCTCATTTGAATGACAAAGTTTAAAATAATTTCTATTTTTTTCTTTGCTTGGAGATATTCAGTGCTATTTGGTTTAAAACTAATTTAATTAATGAATATATTATTTTTCAATGTACACATTTAGAGGGTGAAACAGGAAGAATGCTGGAAAATTAAGAGAATAGAGTCAATTAATTTTAATCGACAACATGGGCACTGTATAAGTAATCTATCTGGATTTGACTGTACTTGAAATGTCCTTATAAAAAGCCACTGCTTTGAACAGCTTTTAATTTTCTCTTTAACCAAGAAAGATTTCAAGAAGGGACTCAAGGAAATTGGAAGAGAAATGTGTGTTGACAGATGGGTGAGCCTTCCAGTGCTCTGCTGCCAGGTAAAATGAGTCCACTGGAGTCGCGATCCGTTTCTTCCACAGCTGCAAGGCAGCTGGAGGCACATTTCACTACTTGTTAGTGCAGATCCAGTCCATTTGGAAACTGTCACAGGAAATAACAATTTGACATTTAATAATTCATTCGTTGCTAAAGCCAATACTTTGGAATGGTATGTGAGGCATCCCACATTTAATAGCAAGAGCTTGAGCTATTGCTGGCAAGGTCATAACAACTTACTGGTTTTTGAGGCTTGAAGTTTAGTAAGTACAAGAAAATGATGGGTCTTTATATACACATGACAACTCATGGAAATTTTTGCTTTTTTAGTTCTGCAAATAAATAAACATTTCCTTTCAAAAATTAACAGTGTTTGTGAAAACACAATATTATGAAATACTCCTTTCCTATAAAGCATACTTGTAGAAAAGATTAAACTTATTTATGTGATGAAGATGGAGAAAGAGGAGGAGAAAATACTCCAAAGATTTTATATGTATTATATTATTTAACCATCAAAAAATTTGTGATGCTAGTATCACCCCCATTTCACAGGTAAAAAAATGAGATTATTAAAACACTAATTCAGTTACAAAAGATGGCACAACTAATTAGTGAATTAACTGGATTTAAAGACAGGTTTTTCCAATTATAAAGCCTGTATAACTGCTGCTATATTAAGCTATTTCTCAAAATTTGTAGGCTGATACTATCCAAAATTAATGGTCATTGGGGAAATTTCGATGGTTAAAAATGAATAAATTTAAAAAAATAGAAGACTATCACCTTAATCAACCCCTGGGGTAGTGTTAAAATCTATCTTTATGAATATATTCTTTTCTTTTAATCATTTGAACCAGTTTTTTAAAAAGAAAGAAACCTTGGAGATTATATCATGTGGGCCAGAACTCTCCAAATTTTGGTCCATAGTACATTTGATCTGAGTGATTTTTCAAAGAATTGTTATCTGATAAAAGAGTCAACTTAGTTGGCAAGATGCTGGGGTAAATGAAGTTAAGCAGATTTCTTCCCCCTTGAACTTTTCCAAGATTGTAATATGTTTATATGAATGGGAACATTCTAAAAGGCAGTATGGAAACACAGGTCTCCTAAATGTATCTTTCCACAGGAACTTACTTTACCAAATGTGTTACACAGAACACCCACTTGAAAAATACTCTTTTGTGTTCTTTCAGTGACTTACACCCAGGGTGAAGGAAGAGAAGGAGGTTTGCTACGGAAATAGGGGCAAGTTCATGAGTAATTTGGAGCCAAGGAGATGTCTCCAGAAATGGAAGAGTTCAAGGAGTTTAGAGCCCTCTCTAAAAATCGTGTATTTTGTAAATTTGCTTAAGTTTGACTGCACTTGAAGAAATATCAAGGAAGCAGCATTTTTGTGTTCTAAACACTCAACATACAGTTTTATTTTTTTAGATTAATATATGATGGCTAGCTGCAAATTAGGGTGGTTAGTTTCTTTCCATAGCAATTTCAGTGTGACCAGTGTTGATTCCATAACAACTATTCCCATTGTTTCAGTATGTGACAATAGCACTCAATAAACCAAATGTAGGTGGCCAAGCCACAGAGAACTGATAACTCTATGCCAACATAGACCAAACTTAATGAGTGTAACTGCCATCATTTACCATTATCACTCTTATGTATATCTAGAGTAGATGGTTGTTCAAATGCCATGACTTGAACCATCCTTCTCCTGAATATCTTCTGCATACCCCCAAGAAATCATATCTGGAAATTTGCCACTGATAATATATTATTTGGGTTAAGAATTGCCCACTCTGTGCATCCATTTAGAAATGAAAATACCTCTAGAAGACTAACACATGAAATCCCTTATTGAATTTATTTATGAGATACTTTTTTTCTGTGATAAGAAAAATTGGATCCCACATAGGGGAATGAGAAAATGGGTTGTTGTAAGACACCAAAGAAAAACTTTACCTCTCAATTTGGCTATAGGCACTGAGCCAAAGCAAAAAAGAAATCAACAAAATAAATCAAATAAAAATTCCTCCCTGGGTCTCTTCTTTTTTTCTCTTTCCAAATAACCAGAAACCTCTGTAGCTGTAGAGAGAAACCCAGACTAGCAATCCTAACATTCCAGTGTCATGACCAGTATAGAAGGAAGCATAAACTGGTGTTGATGAAAGCCCTGCCATAATAGCCATTTGGAAAAATCTCTCAAATACATATTTTGGGAGAGAATTAAGATCCTTGGGAATGAAGATGGTGGCCAAGAATGTGGAAACTAAGTCCACTTGCTCTTGCCCCCAATTCGGATATTTGGCTTATCTTATGAAAAATAAAGTAAACATTCAACAGAATTTTAGCTGATATGAAGTTTGGAAACCAAAGAGTACAGAAGACCCTTTTCAATGGGCGATAAGAAGATATTATAGGTTGCAGGGGAAATACCCTGTGCACGGCACCTGTAGTCACAGAGAGCCTGGTCAGAGATCACAGCTTTGCAGCTCCCTCCCCTCCCATGTCAGGGAATCTCAAGATCGACTGGGAGCAACTTGAATACACAAAGTTGGGGAGATCCAGGCTACACACTCACACAAACACACACAGCAAACAGCATGCCCATAGCTGCAGTGGCAGACACCAACTGGGAGAGTGATAGAGAGAAAGAGGGATACTATCTGTACCTGGGTCTGGCAGAGGAGTGACTGCAAGAGGTGATGTGTTTGGAGAGCCAGACAGTGACTCAGTGCTGCAGTGGGAGGGCCCAGAGAGACTTTTTTAAAAGGGGAGCTGAGGAGTACTGGGCAGGGTTGCAGAGCACAGCTGCCCTGCCAGCAAGGGGAAAGGATTGAGAGTGAAGTTTGCTCCCACTCAGTGCAGTTGGACAGACTGATCAGAAAGGTGCAAAGTGAGGGGATTCTTTGGCCCCAGCAGAGTGCAACTTGGCAGGGAGGACACTGAGAAGAGTGGAGAGTGCGGGCCTCTGTGTACTGCAAGGGCAGTGGGCTGGGAGCTGTGCATCTCAGATTATTTAAAGCCCGACAGAACCCCATTCCCTGGTAGAGGGAACCTCCAGGAAGGTCACATCCAGTCCCCACCTCCTGCAGGAATGTGGAAGATCTGTAAACCCAGCACAGCAAGCTCAAGAACCCTGCAGTGTGCATTTGTGCAAAAGAAAGACATCAAGAAGAACACCTAAAGGGCCTGTTTTGAACTTCTCTTGGGAAGACAAAATACACTGATTCCTAAGGTATTATTTCACTGAGGCTAGCAAAGCAGGGAGATCAGACAGGTGCAGAAAGGGGAAATTAGGGCCCTGCCCAGCCTCAGCTCCCACACAGAGCTGCCATCAACACCAAGAAAGAAAGAGCTGACACTCTTACACAGATTGCCCTGCGCCCCATGAAATGGACAGCTAATTCATCAGAAACTATACATCACTGGAAATAAAATGGGACAGACTGCTACGGTGGTGCAGAAGCAGGGGAAACACACCCACAATTTTCCCAGAAGACTGAACAGTGCCTCCCAGGGGACACCTAGGTGGCCCACCCTCCAGATTGCAACAGAAGCTCTCTGTAGAGGCAGGTGAAAGTGATACAGGTGGCGTTGCCAGAAGCTGGACAACCCACCCCGGGACCTTGAGTTGTTAAAAAGCCAGTGACAGATCCAGAAAAAAGCAAGAAGGTGAACACCAAGTGGATGAGATGAATTTCACCTCACTCATCTTCAGAATTTGTGTTTTTTTCTTCCTTTCGTAAGCCTTTTAATATTTATTATTTTGTTTAAATTGTATTCCAACTAATTTACTACTCTTTGTCTTTTATTTTTTATTCTTTTTATTCAGATTTTATATTATTTTTATTTTATTGTTATTTCAGATCTCACATTGCACCCTTCCCTTGACTTACTCCATTTTGTCTTCTTCCTGCGCTTTCTTAGTTTCATTGTAAACTTTATTTTCTCCTACGCTATGCCTTGTTTGTATTCCTTAATCTTACTATTTCTCTTCCCTCTATCCTCTCAAATACATTCTTCCTTCCTTTAGTCAGCTCACATTCATTTTCCCCCTCTTATAATATTCTTATTTCTTTTCCACCTTTATAATTCGTGGCTGTTGTGTGTGGATATTGCAGTTATTGCTGTTCTTCATCAAGGGTGCTCCTATTTATTCATTATTTTTTATTTCAAATCTCATAGGTTACTCTCCCCTGCCTTGCTCCATTTTGCCTGCCTCCTGCCCTTGCTTACTGGAGTTTGAAATTTTATATTTTCCCTTTCTCAGCCTGGATTCTATTCCTTACATTTATTAATTCTCTTCCCTCTATCTTCTCAAAACCATGTTTCTTTACTCTAGACATCTCATATTCTCTTTTCTCTTTCTTATATTTATTCTCTTCCCACCTTTATTAATCTTAGCTCAGTGTTGTTGTTATTGACCCTGCTGTGATTTTTGTTCCTTTTGGTTAACTATTTTCTTTATTTTATTTCAACCCTTATGTTATACTCTTCCCTATTCTTACTCCATATTATCACCTACCTTCCCTTTTTTACTTATTATTTAAATTTTATTTTCTTCCTTTCTTTGCCTTGTTTCTATTCACTAGTCTTATTATATCTCATCTCCCTTCCATTTCAAAGTCATTTTTCTTTCCTCAGTCATCCAATATTCTTTTTTCTACCTTATAATAGTCTTAATCTATTTTACCTTTATTAATCTTTGCTCATTTGTTATTGATATTGCTGATATGGTAGGGGGTATTTTTGCTGGCACGGGCTTGGTTTCCTGGGTAGTTTTGCTTTATTTGACCAGCGCCAGTACAACAGCATACAAGACATACTGGGAGTTATGACTCTCAGTCTGCCAGCCAGAGGGGAGAACCCACCAATGAATAAACCATCAATAATCAAAACCCAAATAAAACAAGAGAGCCCAAATAAACTGAAAAAAGGGCAACCCTAGAGCATTTAGCTCAGGTTATCAAAGAGACTGCACCACTGAATCCCACAGAACTCCTACCACAGAAGTCCAAGCCATGAAGACCGGCAGGCAAAGCAGAAGAATCTGATGTTCAGAAACAAACAAAAGGAGTCACCTAAAATGGGGAGACAAAGAAGCAACTCACAATCTAAAGGAAAGGAGGAATCCCTAGAAAAAGATTTAAATGAAATCAAGGCAAGCAGTCCATCAAACATAGAGTTCAAAATAATTGTTATAATGATGCTCAAGGAACTTTAGGGGAGCAATAAGGAACTTAGTGGGAACTACATCAGCATGAAAAAGACATAAAAACCATGAATAAGAACAAAAGGAAATGAAGACTATGATATCTAAAATGAAGAATGCACAAGGAAGAATTAAAAATTAAAAGCAAGCTAGATGAAACAGAGGACAGAATCAGTGAACTAGAACACAAAGTAGAAAGAAAAACACCAAATCAGAGCAACAAAACAAGAAAAGACTAAAAAAGAATAGGACAGGTTAAGGGAGATTCAGGCCAACATGAAATCTAACAACATTCACATCATAGGAATACCAGAAATAGAAGGAAAGGAACAAGGGATAAAAAATTTTGTTTCGAAAAATAATTACAGAAAACTTCCCTAACTTGGTGAGTAAAATAATCATGCAAGGTCAGGAAGCACAGAGGGTCCCAATCAAGATGTACACAAAGAGGCACACTCCAGGACACATCATAATGAAAATGGCAAAATTTAAAGACAAAGAGAAAATCTTAAAGGCAGCAAGAGAGAAATAGCCAGCAACATATAAGAGTGCTCCAATAATACTATCAGCTGACTTCTCAACAGATACACTACAAACCAAGCAGGAATATCACCAAATATTCCTGTAATGAAAAACAAAGACTTGCAACAAAGACTACTCTATCCAGCATGGTTTTCATTGAAAATGGTAGGCAAAATAAAGAGCTTCCCAGACAAAAAAAAAAAAAAAAGTCTAAAGGAGTACATATCCACTAAATCAGAATTGCAAGAGATACTAAAGAGACTTCTTTAAAAACAAATAAAAGGAAAGAGAGAGACAGAGAGAAGAACAAAGGTATGAAGGGAAAAAATTGCAATAAACAAGCACCTATCAATAATAGCCTTAAATGTAAATGGATTAAATGTTCTAATCAAAAGGTAAAGGGTAGCTGAGTGGATAAGAAAACAGGATCAGAATACATGCTATCTACAAGAGATCCACCTCAGACGAAAAATACTCGAACAGGTTGAAAGTGAAGAGGT
This sequence comes from Mormoops blainvillei, assembly GCA_004026545.1. NCBI lineage: Eukaryota > Metazoa > Chordata > Mammalia > Chiroptera > Mormoopidae > Mormoops > Mormoops blainvillei. The sequence goes on from PVJD01009953.1 coordinate 17,911, forward strand.
AGAAAAAATATCCAAAGCAAATGGAGATGAAAAAAAGCTGGGGTAGCAATATTTATATCAGGCAAAATAGACTTCAAAATGAAGGCCATAACAGGAGACAGAACAGGTCAGTACATAATTCTTAAGGGAGTTGTCCAACAAGAGAAAACAGCCCTTGTAAACATATGTGCCTCCTACATAAGGGCACCTAAATACATAAGGAAAATCTCAGAGAATTTTAAGAAGAGGGTTGATCTTCCAAACAAAGAATCATCAAGGACATAGTGGCACTGAACGACACTAGATAAAATAGACTTAACTAATATATACAGAACTTTGCACCCAAAAGAAGAAAAGTATATATTCTTTTCAAACACGCATGGATCATTTTCAAAGATAGATCACAAGGTAGAGCACAAGCCTCAAGAAATTTAAAAAAATTGAAATCATATCAAGCATTGTCTAAGATCAAAATGGTTTGAAACTAAAACCAACCACCAGGAAAAAACTCAAAACCTTTCAAATACATGGAGACTGAATAACATGTTATTAATAATGAATGGATGAACAATGAGATCAAGGAAGAAATAAAAAAGTATCTGAAAAAAATTAAAAATGAACTCACAACAACCCAAAAACCTACAGGACACAGCAAAGACAGTTCTGAGATGGGAAGTTCATAGCAATAGAGTCTTACCTAAAAAAGATAGAAAAATCTCAAATAAACATCCTAACCCTACATCTACAAGAACTAGAGAAACAACAATAAACAAAGCCCAGAGTGACCAGAAGGAAGGAAATAATTGAAATCAGAGCAGGATTAAATGACACAGAGAGTAAAAGTACAAATCAAAGTACAGTTCAATGAATTAAAGAGCTAGTTCTTTGAAAAGATAAAATTGGCAAACCTTTAAAGAGAATCATCAAGAAAATTGAGAGAGGATCCCAATAAATAAAATCAGATATGAAAGAGGAAAAGTGACAACAAATATCACAGAAATACAAAAGATTGTAAAAAAAATTACTATGAACAAGTATATGCTAAGAAACTGGAAAACCTGGGTGAAATTGACACATTTCTGGAAACATGCAATCTGCCAAAATATGAATCAAGAAGAAACAGAAAGCCTGAACACACTAATAACAACAAGTGAAATTAAGGCAGTAATCAAAAATCTCTTGGCACACAAACCCTGGACCAGATGGCTTCACAGGTGAATTTTACCAAACATTCAAAGAAGAACTAACATTTATCTTTCTCAAACTATTCCAAAAAATTCAAGAACAAGGAAACCTCCTAACTCTTTTTATGAGACCAGTATTATCCTAATTCCAAAACCAGGTAAAGACACAACAAAGAAAATTACATGCCAATACCTCTGATGAACATAGATGCTAAAATCCTCAACAAAATACTGGCAATCTGGATTCAGAAACACATTAAACAAATCATATACCATTATCTAGTGAGATTTTTCCCAGGGATGCAAGGATGGTATAACACCTGCAAATCAATAAATGTAACATCACATAAACAAAATGAAAGACAAAAATCACATGGTTGTATAAATAGATGTTGAAAAAGCATTTGGTAAAATTCAGCACCCATTTATGAAAAAACACTCAGCAAAGTGAGAATAGTGGGATCATAGTTCAAATGAATAAGGGCCATGTATACAAAACCTGCTGTTAACATCATACTCATTTGGTATTAAAAAACCAAACTGCTTGTGACTTAAGAATCCATATGATTTTTCATGCCACAAAACACTTGTATAATATCCGAAGCATCTTTAATGAAGTGTTCTATAACATTCTAAAGGAAATTTTCATTCATAACACCCAGTAAGGCTTAAAGATATTCTTCCCTTAGAACTCATTTCTCTCAGTAACAGAGATAATTGTATCCCTCCACATTTCATCATAAATATCTCAAGGGTTTTTTCTTAAATCAGGAGATACTGGGCTTTGATTTTTCCCCTAATATTTCCCTCTGTTTTCCTCTTTTCTATTTATATTTTTTCTTTCATGAGAAACACTCATTTCATCAATTTGGTAATCAGTCTGGTTTTAGACTTTTCATTCATTATATCCATTAACCCGATCTGTATCACAATGACCTAGGAATCCAGCTAATAGTAAAATAATCCTTAATTGGAAGAAATTTTGAATATTTCTTTGTCATTCTTCCTCCCTGTTATACTCATATTTATAATATGGTAACCTTGGAATTTTAGACATTTAGGCCTAAGAGTGCCTTAAACTTTGACAAACTGATTCTAGCTGGCTGATTTGTTGGTCTTCATATTGTGAAAATAACATGAGACCACAATAAACAATTAAAGGCTTTCTAGTTTTACTTGTTTGAGCTACTAAATAACCAATTTTAACCAAGAAAGGACCTCTTGGTCATTTTCTGTACTGTTGGAAGGTTGTGGGACAAGAGCAAAGCTGATAAAATATTTATATGATAAATGATACCTCTTGATGACTACTCCATTCTTCTTTCAGTAATTTTTATGTGCCTAATCCTAAAACCATCTGTCATCTTCTCTTTAACTGAGAAGATGTATGGTGCTTTCATTTTACCCAAGAAAAAGAGGACTCAAAAGCAGCATTCAACTGAGGTTAAGGTTTTAAATTTTCTATTCAAGCCTGTAAATAACAGAGTCACATTAAGCTACAATTTAACAGAAGAAATTATTGATGAATTAATTAATTTTACTCTCAATATTAAGTGTTTTTTTCAAGTTCTTTGCCAGATTTATCCAAATCAGTTACTAGTTGATGATTCTGTTCTTCAAGGTCTAGTCAAGGGAGAAATTATATAACCTCAATGTATACTAGAAAGCTCCATGCCTTTATTTCCCCACAGAAGCATAGAAAAGAAAAGAAAAGAAAAGAAAATCTACCAAAAATTGCTTAAACAATCTTATAGAACTTCTGGAAAGCAGTCAAATGTCTTTAACAATAGGAGGAAAGGAATAATGAAGAAGAGAGTGAAGATAAATAAAGAACAAAAAAAGAGAAATTAAACAAAACCAAGAGTTGGTTCTTTCAAAAGATCAATCAAATGTTTAGCTAGATTGACTAAGAAAAAAGAGACTAGAACTCAAGTTGCTATAATTGGAAATGAGAGTGGGGACATTACTACTGGTTCTACAACAATAAAAAAGATTACTAGCCCTGGCTGGTGTGGTTCAGTGAATTGAACATGGCCTGTGAACCAAAGGGTTGCCAGTTCAATTCTCCAATCAGGGCACAGATACCTGGGTTGCAACCCAGGTCCCCAGTAGGAGCTACATGAGAGGCAACCACACATTGATGTTTCTCTCCCTCTCTTTCTCCCTCTCTCCCCTCTCTCTAAAAATAAAAATAAATAAAATCTTAAAAAGCACAATAAAAATTATTAGATGCACTGTGAGCAGTATTAATCGAAAAAACTTATAAAACTTGGATGAAATAGACAATTCCTAGAAACATATAACCTACCAAGATTGAATTTAAAAAAAATAGAAAATCTGAATATACCTATAACTAGTAATTAGATTGAATCAGTAATCAAAAACTTCCAAAAATGTAATGCTCTGGACCAGATGGAGTCATTAGTGAATTCTACAAAATATTTAAAGGATAATTGACACCAGTGTTTCTGAAACTCTTCCAAACAATTGAAGGAAGAAAGGATTTTCTCAGTTGTTTTATGAGACTAACATTATACTGATCCCTGAAACAGAAAAAGACTGCAAAAAAAAAACAAAACTATAGACTAATAACTCCTATGAATGTTTATAATCCTCAACAAAATACTAACAAACTGATTTCAGCAACATATTAAAATGATTATACAACAAAACAAGTGGATTATATTTCTGAAATGCAAGTCAATCAATGTAATATTAAGAGAATCAGTAAAAATTATACAATCACCTCAATTGATGCAGAAAAAGCATTTGATAATATATGACTTTTCATGAGAAAACATTCGACAAACTAGAATTTGAAACTTTTTAACATAACAAAAACTATATATGAGAACTACACAGCTACAAAAAGCGTTTCCTCTAACATCAGAAACAAGACTGATACCTGCTTTTGCGAATTCTATTTAAGACAGTATTGGAGGATTTATCTAAAACAATTAAGCAACAAGAGGGAATAAAAATGATCCAATTTTGAAAGGAAGAAGTAAAAATATCATTGTTTTACATATGATAAGATCTTATAGGTAAGAATCTATAAATATCCCACTAAAAACTGTCAGAACTAATAAATATTTTTTAAAAGTTGCAGGATGTAAAATTGATACACAAAATTCAGTTGTGTTTCTGTTCATTACCAATGAACAATCTGAAAAAAGAGATTAAGAAAACAATTCTCTTTGAAACAGTGTTAAGAGGAATAAAATATTTAATACTAAATTTAACTGAAGATGTGAAAAATTTGTACACTGGAAACTATAAAAGATTCCTGGAAGATATGAAAGAAGACATAAATAAATGAAAAGACTTCCAATGTTCATGAAATAAAAGACTTAATTTTGTTAAGATGTAAATACTACTCAATACAATCTACAGATTCAAGGCAATTTCTTTTCTTTCGAAATCACATTTTTTTTGTACAAATAGAAAAATCTGTCTTAAGGTTTATAGGGAATCTCAAGGGACCCTAAAGAGCCAAAACAATCCTGAAAAGGAACCAAACTGGGGGCCTAACACTTCCCTGATTCCAAAATTTACTACAAAAATACAGTAACCAAAAATGGTGTGATACTGACATAAAGACAAAAAATATACCAAAGAAATATAATAGAGGCCTTAGAAATAAATCCTAACATATATAGTCAAGTGGTTTTCAACAAGCTGTCAAGGCTATTCAATGGGGAAAAGATAGTCATCAACAAATACTGTTAGGCGAAATCAATACCCACATGCAAAAGAGGTATTTCAAAGGCATATTAATGAATATGCAAGGAAACAATGGACAGGGCTTGATTAAGGTAAAGATAAACCTTTCACTAAAGAAGTTATGTGCCTGGAGCATGACTACCCACCAGGACCTACCCAGCTAAGAATTTATGATCAGATCACCACGTGAGGTTATGTTCCATAGAGCTTTTCTTTCTTTTTTGCTTAATTTATTGGGGGTCATATTGGTTAATAGAATTGTATAGGATTCAGGTATACAATTCTATAATACATAATCTGTACTTTGTGTGTTTATCACTTCAAGTTAAGTCTACTTCCATCATCACTTATCCCTCTGATACCCTCTTCTACCTCCCCACCCCCCTTTTTCTCTGATAATCACCATACTGTTGTCTGTGTCTATAAACAAAATAGAAACAGACCCATAGTTAGAGAGCAGACTGACAGAGGGGATGGAGGTTGTGGGGCTGGGTGAAAAATGTTAAGGGATTAAGTGAAAAAGAAAAAAAAAGAACATTTATTTTTCACATGCATTACATAGATGAGTAAAATTCATAGATACTGAAAGTAGACTAATAGTTACCAGGGCCTGGGTAAAAATGATGGAGAATTATTGTTTAATGGGTATGGAGTTTCAGTTTGGGAAGACGAAAAAGTTCTGGAGATGGATTGTGGTGATGGTTGCACAGCAATGTGAGTGTACTTAACTCCACTGACTTGTATACTTAAAAATAGTTAAAATGTCAAATTATGTTTTTTATATTTTACTACAATAAAAATAATACCTAGTCAAGATTAATTCCATCTACCACCTTAGCTTTATTAGTTAAAGAGTAGGTCTCTAAATGGTGGTGAATTAGACCTGTAAGCAGAGAAAAAGGAAATAGTCATTAACTTGACTTGGGTAACAGACTACCTCTATGGTCATGTGTAGTAATGCTGGGTAATGTGACTAAATCAAAAGGACCACAAGAAATTGAGGAAAGGCAATTTATCAAAGGAAGGTGAAGTTAGGGTACCAGAATCTGAGAATGAATATGGGTAGGAAAAAAATGAAAGTTTCCTTGTTTTTCTGCCTCTGATTTCTGGCTTCTGTCAGGGGTGTCCAACTCAAGGCCCATGGGCTGCATGTGGTCCAGTATCACTGTGAATGAGACCCAACCCAAAAGTGTAAATTTACTTAAAATCTTTCTTTTGCTCATCAGTTTCCATTCATGTTTGTGTATGCAATGTGTGGCCTAAGACAACTCATCTTCTTCCAGAGTGACCCAGAGATGCCAAAAATCTAGACCGCTGGCTCTAGATTTTTGTTTTGCACTATTTTGCATTTCTTTCTTAAACCAGCTTCATGCTGGCTTAGATTTGAAGCCATGTTCCTTGATTTCCAAATAGGCAATACTCATATAGGATTTTCCTTTCTTTTCTTTTTTTAAAGATTCTTTAAAATTTATTTTTTGGAAAGAGGGAAAGGGAGGGAGAAAGAGAGGGAGAGAAACATTGATCAGTTGCTTCTCGCACATGGGCCTGCAATGCAGGCATGTGCCCTGACCAGGAATCAAACCAATGACCTTTCATTCTGTGAGACAGTGCTCAACCAACTGAGCTATGGTGATCAGGGCTCATGTAGAGTTTTTGTAGTAAAAGTTTCTAAAGGATTTATAAGGAAAGAAGGTGTCTCATTTCAGCAATGCAAGGGATTTAAAATTTGAGTAACTGATAATTCTTTTCTTAAATAGTTCCTTGGCTATTTGAAATAGCTCAGGCTTCAGCCTCTCACCTTGTTTTTCATTCTCTCTACTTCACCCGCTTTCTCTAGACTGTTCACTCTTTACCTTCAAGAGTGTATATTCTATAGTCAGTATTTACAATGGTTTCATTCAGAGCAATTTAGCATTCCCTTTATACTCTGTCACTAGGTGCAGGGCCTGTTTCAAGCTTATCCTTCCACACCCAAATGCGTTTTTCTAGGTATTTTGCCTCTGTCTTAGAGCCATATTCAGAAAAATCTGTTACTCTTATCAATAATGGCAATTACTAAACACTCATCAATATTATGATTAGTGAATGCTATTCTTTGTATCTATTATAAAAAAAGATTATTGGGTGGAGATTTATAGTATGACATGTGATGCATTTGTCTTTTCCCCATCCATGGGAGGCCTAACTCCTTACTTTTCCATGGGAAGCTCACGAATTTCTCCTCTGATAACAATATCTTCCTGGTAGCAACTCCCTAAATGGTAGGCAAAGTAGCCCCAGAGAAAGTGCCTCAAAAAGTCTCTAAATCCAAACTTACAAAAGGATAACAAATATTAGAAACCCTGTGAAGGCCTCAGAAGTACTCAAAAGCAACCTTGCTGCTATGTTGCTAGGATGTTGTGCTTTACCTTCTGGGGACATATTTCAGTTTATATTCTTGGAAATGGCTAATGTCCAAATGCAATCAGAAGAGTAATTGAGCATACCTGTCTTCAGCATCCATATAAAGTGGCTTGTCTTAATTAGTGTCCGTTAGATCATCACAGAAACATAGGTTAAACTCATAAACTATTACAACTGAAAAGGACATTAGGGATTATCTGATACCACTGTCCTCAATTTTATCTGAGGACACTGAAGTCTAGAGAATTTTGTTGACTCCTTAGTCATTATGTTAATACTGAATTGAATCTAAAATCTAGGTCTCCTGACTGTTAGTCTATTGATTTTCTAGTTATGCCAACCATGAGACTGCTTCCTCTAAAGTTAATTTTGCCCAAAGCTCTCATTCAATATTTTAGACTTCGTAGCAACTTTTTCTTCACTGTTGCAACAAACACATTTTTAAGGACAATAAAGTATTCTTACATCAGTGGAACCAAAATTCACTATGAAAAGGTTAACAGTATTACAGTTTGTCATTCTGCTATTTTTGCCATTAAATAAGTAAGAAAGCCTGTGGGAGTAACTCGGGGTAATAAAGGTTAATCACTGGGTGCTTAAGGGTGTTTATTTTTAATTTGTGGATGAATAAAAATGCTCAAGGTTAATAGCTGTGTTTTCAAAGCCAATAATTCCCTTTATGTAAAGCTTCCCATGTGGCATTGGCCACACCTATCAATCAGTTCCTTCCTCTAACCAATAGGATAACAAATTTAGGAGCATAACCCTAAGGGGATTTAGAGATGAAGATAACTATCATAACTATGATTTTAACTTTTCTTTAAATATAGTTTGGTCATCTTCATAGTGCTTTATTTTTTCTTTCTTTTACATTCAAATGGTTGAGGCTTTGTCATATAGATGCAATCCCAAATGGTATTTTTTCTAAGGCCCATAAAACTGATAAATCTTACAATTTAGTTTTAAGGCTGGTTGCTGGTTTTAAAAACTATTTGGTTAGGCATTTCAAAAGTTAGTCCATAAAATGAAAACTTATTTGCTAATCATTATGCGACATTGGCTACACAATAGCTAGTGACAAAGATACGTTCAATGTATAGGGTAAAGATCTTAAATAAATGTTCAAATTGGTAGGAATCTTAGAGGCTCTCCACTCATGCTAAACCTGGTGAGCTGAAGAGATCTGGAGTGACTGAAGGACCTGCCCAAGGTCACATAGCTCAGTTAAATCTTGGACGTGCTTTTTTGACATCTGGCAGTCTTTTACCTGTGGCTAGACCATGGTGTTTTTTTTTTCCTGAACCAAATATTATAGTGTCAATTTAACGTGTATAAAAAATAACCTAAGGGAAGACCAGTAAGTCAAGCTTGTGTTCATTTGGCAAGCTTGTGTTTTTTAAGTCTGCAAAACAGATGAAAACTTGGTGTAAATTCTCACATGGAAATTTCTTTAAGCGAGACTTTTATTTATTTTTTCCAAAATTTTGAAATAGAATCAGTGAATGAATGAAACATAGAGAAAGCTGCATTTTGGAGAAATGAGTGAAAAAATACCTGATTAGAAAACCGAAAGGATATACTGCTTGAAGGAGCAGGCTTTCTGTCACTGGAAGTGTTGAAGCAGAGACTGGAGGCTTTATGCTCCCATTTTAGGTATGGTATAAAGGACAAAATACCTGCATTAAGGAAAAAAAATGGACTAGATTACTTTTACTTTAATTTAAACTGTCAGATTCAAGATTTAAAATCTCTTTTCTTGTCACTAACCACAACTCACATCAAAAATTCCTATCTAACAAGCCCTGGGTGATGTTAATTTAGAATGCATGATTCTGAAAGGGTATCTTTTGATACCTACTTTTATTAGGTGTACATTTGGTAGGAAAATTTCATGTTTTAATCTAAAAGGATGACTGAGTTGCAGAATTCTGTCCATCATAGTAGAATGTTGGAAGTCATATTTCAGACATGTCTTTCCCTAGGGCTTCTCTGTAGCATCTGGAAAATTATGTCCCCTGGACCAGAAACCTAAGAATCTTAAGATTTCTAGTTTTTATATGAAACTTTATTCAGTCCAAAATTTGAAACAAAATAAAATTGTGAAATACAGTGAATATATATTTGGGTGTTGAGCAATAACTTAAATAAAATTGCCATAAATCAGATGTCCAAAAAACAATGAATAGAATTTACCTATTTGAAATCTAACAGTTGATGTGTACAGTAATTAAATGTATATTGGAAGAGACTCATTTTATTAATGTCCTATTATGTCTTCTATTTAAATTATTGTTTGATTACATATAAAAAGTAACGTTGAGCTTCTCTGGAACTCTCATTTAAAAAACAATGAAAAACAACCCTGGCCAGTGTAGCTTGGTTGGAGTGTAGTCCCATAACTGAAAGTTGTGGGTTTTCTTCTTGGTCAGGGCAGATACCTAGATTGTGAGTTCATTCTCCAGTCTGGATGCATATGATCTCTGGTCTGGGCATGTACAGGAGGCAACCAATCAATGTTTCTCTCTCATATCGATGTTTTATCTCTCTCTAAAAACAATGAAAAATATCCTCTGGTGAGGAGTAAAAAAAGTAAGACATCATTGGCTTTTACGAACCATCTTAGCTTATAGGTATCTCCTGCAACCTCAACATACATAAGAGAATAAAAACTCATAAAATTTTCTCAAGAAATCTAAGGATATTTATCTAAAAATGAAGGAGTAAAACAGATATCCTCATGGTGTTATATGGGTTAGAAGGATTGAATTACTGAGTGCAGCAGGCTGGATTTAACTGTTTTCTTGAAAAATGTAACCCTCCTGGTCTGTCTTTAATTTCTTTCTTTTGTTATAAACTGGTGTAGAAAAATAATTCTAAATTATTAGAAAAATCAGTAGTGAAATTATAATGATAAATGACATTTGACATTGGGTCTTAGTGATGGAAATAATATGGAATGGTGGGGGCAAGGAGAATGAAGAGCTCACCTTCTTTCTAAAAGTGGTAGCTACTATTTAGCTAAACAAAAACATGAGTACAGTGATGGTAAATCTCCCCTTTTTCAAGAGCACTAGAAACCCAGATTTTTATATGACATCTCCTGATTTTAAGACATTTACAACTAATATAAAAATATTTAAAAACACTATGTAGGCCAAAAAATTAAAAACATCTCTGGGTCAGCTTTGTTTCAAGTTTTCTGTGGGCATTCTGAATGAATACACCAGAGCAAGCTTGAGGGCATATAATGGGAACACATAAGTTTTTCAAGCAAACCATACTAGTTCAAATCCTTAGTGACTGGTCTTGCTTTTATTTAGTCCCTAGGCTCGTTCCATTGAAATATTCACCTAGTTCTGAAAGAAAAGAAAGGGCATATTTTTGAAAAATGAAAACAAGACCTGGTGAAACTTCTATTCACTAATACTAGTCACTATAGTAATTGCTATTTATTGAGTACAAATTGTGACCAAGGGATCTTTTAGGCATTATTTGTTTGTTTGTTTGTTTGTTTATTTTTATGGGAAATTTATGGTGTAAATATTATGCTTTCTATTTGCTGTGGCATTCCACAGACACAGAATTTCACTTCAAATTTTGTCCAGATACAGAGACTGATAATGACACACACATACTAGGGAGTTATGAAAAAAGTTTATTAGTTACATAATGAGGATTCTGAGGACAGTAGGGCAGGCTTCCCAAACTGCTCTGAAAATTGCTTGAGAAAGTGGGGAAAGGAGACTGGCTTGGAATTTTCATTGTAGTTAGGAGTGGGCTTGACTGTGGGCTCATATTCATGTACAGAAGCATGCATGGTTTGAATCTTCCATGGCACCAAAGGAGAGAGCAACTTGGTTTTCTCTTATTAGCTTTCCAAAATGTGGGGTAGAAGAAGAAGAGGTAAAGGTGAGACTTAAAACCTATCAGCACTCAAACATTAAAAAATAGAGTTAGAGAGGGTTTTTTTAAAAATATTTTATTCATTTATTTGTAGAGAGAGGGGGAAGGAGGGAGAGCAGGAGACAAACATCCATGCATGGTTGCCTTTCACACACCCCCTTCTGGGGACCTGACATAGAACCCAGATATATACCCTGACTGTGAATCGAACCCTTTGTTTCACAGGTTGGCACTCAATCCACTGAGCCACACCAGGAAGGGTGCAGAGTTAGAGTTTTTATTAAAATATTTTATAGATGAGGATCCTGAGACTCAGAGAGTTTATGGATTTGTCCAAGATTGTATGGTAAAGATTCAAATTCAAGTCTTGTTCCAAAGACAATACTTCCTTTCACTAGAAAACTGGCAGACTGATTTAAAATGTAAAGAATTAGTTGCTTACACTTAAAGATTTCACACACAAAGTAATCAGGTCTGAATTCCCACATATTTAACTAGTTGTTACTAAAAAATAACTGTCACTTTAGATGATACACCTATATACTTTCCAGTTCACTACATTTCTAACTACTCCTTACTACATCGTGACACTGCAGCTAAATGTCACTTGACATTTATAATTACATTTGTAACATTGATTTCCAGAAGTTTAACTGTGCGGTGTTTTGCTATGGATTTCTTTGGGGATTTATCCTGTTTGAGATTCACTCAGTTTCTTGAATCTGAGGGCTTATACATTTTTCCAGATTCAGAAATGTTTCAGCCATTTTATTTCTTCAAATATTCTTTCAGACCCACCCTTCCTATCCTCCTGGAACTCTGATAATAGGAACTTTGAATCTTTTGTTATTGTCTGTCAGGTCCCCGAGAATCTGTATAAATTTCCTCAGTCTATTTGGTCTCTATTGTGCATATTGGGTAAACTCTGACTACAAGTTCAATAATTTTATCCTTATCCTGGGTCATCTTCACTCTATCATTGAACCAATCCAATGTCATTGTATTTTAATTTCAGTCATTATATTTTTCCATTTTTGGTATAATTTCCATTTAAAAATGAATTCCATTTCCTTGAGATTTTCTAATATTTGTTTCAAGAGAACTTTTAATTGCTTCTGAAGCATTTTTATGGTGACTGCTTTAAAATTCTTACCATATAATTCCAGCATCTGGTTCATCTTGGTGTAAGTATCAGCTCATTCTCTTTTCTCATTCATATTTGTGATATTTCTGGTTCTTGGTGTAGTGGGTCTCTTTCTATTGTACCCTGGACACTTTGACATTATGTTAGAATACTTTGGGTACCATTTAATATTTATTGCAGCAGGCAGTCACTCTGTTTATGTTTAGTATGCATGTCCTGGCCTACTCTTGTGGGCTGTAGTTCCAATGACAATTTAATTTTCTGAGACTTTGTAATGATATTTTGGTTTGCTTGGTTTGTCTGGTCTCACCAGGGCTCACACTAATCTTTGCTGATGCTATCTAAGAGCATAAGAAGAGTCTCTCTAGGTAGGTGAAGGAATAAAGAAACTTAGCCTGGTTGGGCTGCTTGTTGTGGTTTGATGCCCCTGTGAGTATTACTCAATGTTTCTATGCAGGGGAGGGCAGTCACAGGACCCGTCAGGGACAGAGACTGCTTCATGGTCTGAACCACTTGTTACGGTGAAATTCCTACTTCCAGTACCACTCAATTGCCAAGTGTTTTTCAGTGAGAAGAAGATCTCTGTGGTCCACATAGAAAAAACAAAACAAAAACAACAACTTCGTAGTTGGGTATTGTTGTGTCAGGATCTCCCTGCTGGTGCTGTCCAGATGCCTGATATAAGATGGGGAAGTATCTGGCCCAGCTGGGTAAGCAAGTGATTGCCGTCGATGCCATTGTCAGTAGTGCTCCTGATGAATCCTCCTTGCTAGTGTGAGTGGAAGTGCCTGCCATTGTTAAAGCCACTGTTCCATCCAGGGGAGGAATGAGCCTCCTTGAACTACTTGCTGTTTCTTGGTTATAGGTTGGAGGATCCTGGGTTTGGATTGTTCTCTTCTGTTGAGTGGTGTCTTAAGGTACTCTGTTGTAATTTGTTCCTTCGGTCTCAGTGTCGCTAACTAGTTCACCTTCCTCTTTCTACATTTCAGATTTCTCCTTGGTTTTCATCTCACATTTTTTGCAGGGATTATAGTTGAAATTATCATATACCTTTTTTCCTGGGTATAAAGTTGGGAGAACATGGAGAAATGAGTCTATGCCATCTTGTTGGACTATACATTGCTTTTCTTACATCTGATTTATTTACTTATATGTTAACTTTCCTAGTACCTATGAAATTCTAATCTTTATCCTCTGTGTGAAACTCTCTATCCCAAAGACAAAACTCTGCACACTGAAGTACTTCCTATGCTGAGGAACATATCTCCAAGCTCTTCCTTTTTCAGCCTAATCCAGTTATTGGTTCTGTGATTTCACTGAAAACAGAGTTTTGTCTTGAAAAGAATGCCTTCTATCACTCATGATATGGTGCTGTGCTATGTAGCAAAACCCTTCCAATGATTTAAAATTTATGTGTGAAGCAGTGTTTGGGAGGTTCCCTTACCCTCTTTTCTTAGTCAATTGTGTCCTTAAACAACCTCAAGAAAACTTCTTTTTCTTACCCTTCAAAAAGCCTACATCCCAAATTTTTTTACTAAAAATCCTTTTTTAAGAAAACTAAAGATAAAATATTGCTAATTTTCCCTCACATCCTATAACTTTTTGCAAGTCTCCTTTTGGGTATTTATTCACCAGAAGGCCCATTATGATCTGCATCCAGCTTACATTTATAGCTCCACTGCTCACCACTGCTACTCAAATCCATCATGTTCCTCTTGCTTTCCTCCAGATCTTCATATATACTGCTCTCCTTGTAACATTTCCCCCCACTACACCACAAAAAATGACTTACTCTTCACATCACAGCTTATATGTCAGTTCCCCTCTGACCCTTTTTTCCACCTGAGACATCAGGTACACCTGTTATGTATCCCTTGGCTCAGCTCTGAATTTCCTCTTTATGTCTCTTACCCTATTATAAAATTTTAACATTTAACTCAATTTCAAACCTAGATAAAAGTTGTGACGATTCACACTTTCCCTATACTGACCAGTGACTTCATATTTTTCCTTATTTACTCTACCTTTCTCTTTTATATGAAATTTAAAAAATTTGCATTGATTATGCTCTTAGAGTTGTCCAATTTTTTTCACCCCTTTATCTCCTCTGCCCTGTACCACATCCCATCTTCCCCTGACCTTAGTTCATGTCTTTTGGTTGTACATTTCAGTTCTTTGGCCTCTCAATTTCCAATGCTATTCTTAACCTCCCCCTGTGTATTTATTTTGTTTTGCTTGGTTTTTTTTTCCCCAAAATTTTCCTGCATCCACCCTACCCAGCCCCATACAACCACACCTCCCACCCCCAATCCTTCCCTTATTTGGCTTTGTCGATGGGTCCTTTATGTACATTCCTTGATGACTCTTTCCCTTCTTTTCCCCCATTATTCCCCTCCCTCCTCCACTCTGGTTACTGTCAGTTTGTTTTTTATTTCAATGTTACTGGGTATATTTTACTTGCTTATTTGTTTTGTTTATTACTTTCCACTTATAGGTAAGATCACATGGTGTCTGTCTTTCACCACCTGGTTTATTTCACTTAGCACAATGCTCTCCAGTTCCACCATGTTGTCGGGAAGGGAAGTAGCTTTTTCATTCTTTCTACTGTGTAGTATTCCATTGTAAAAACATACCGAGTTTTTTGATCCCCTAATTTACTATTGGGTGCTTAGGTTGCTTCCAACATTTGACTGTTGTAAATTGTGCTATTATGAACATTGTGGTGCATAGATTCTTCAGAATTGGTGTTTTGGGATACTTAGGGTATAATCCCAGCAGTGGAATTGCTGGGTCAAAAGGCAGTCCCATTTTTTGTGTTTTGAGGAAATTACAAACTGTTTTCCACAGTGGCTGCACCAGTTTGCATTCCCACCAACAGTGCACTAGGGTTCCCTTTTCTTCACAACCTCACCAGCACTTGTTTCTTGATTTGTTTATGATGACCATTCTGACTGGTGTGAAGTGGCATCTCATTATGGTTTTAATTTGCATCTCTCTGATGGCTAGTGATGCTGAGCATCCTTTCATATGTCTCTGGACCCTGTGTATGTCCTCCTTGGAGAAGTGTCTGTTCAGGTCCCTTTGCCCATTTTTTAATTGGATTGTTTGTCTTCCTAGATTGAAGTCATGTGAGTTCTTTATATATTGTGGAGCTCAAGCCCTTGTCTGAGGTATCATTGGCAAATATATTTTCCCATATGGTTGCTTCCCTTTTCGTTTTGCTGTTGTTTTCTTTAGTCATGAAAAAGCTTCTTATTTTGATGAAGTCCCATTTGTTTATTCTTTCCTTTATGTCCTTTGCTCTAGGGGACATATCAGTGAAAATGCTGCTGCGTGGAATATCTGAGATTTCCCTGCCTATGTTCTCCTCTAGGGCGTATATGGTGTCTTGACCTATATTTTAGTTATTTTATTCATCTTGAGTTTGTTTTTGTGTGTGGTATCAGTTGATGGCCAAATTTTACTATTTTGCATGCAGCTGTGCAGATGTCCCAACTCCATTTTTTGAAGAGGTTATTTTTACTCCATTTTATACTACTTCCCCCTTTGTTGTATATTAATTGACGTTGGAGACATGGGTTTATTTCTGGGCTCTCTATTCTGTTCCATTGATCTATGTGTCTGTTCTTAATGCCAGTACCAGACCATTTTGATTACAGTGGCCTTATAATATAGTTTCATTTCAGGTACTGAGATCCCTCATAATTTCTTCTTCTCTTTCAAAATTGTGGCAGCTATTCGGGGTCATTTTTGATTCCATATAAAGTTTGGAATGTTTGCTCTATATCTGTGAAATATGTCATTGATATTTTAATAGAGATTGCATTGAATCTATGAATTGCTGTGGGTAGTATGGACATTTTGATGATGTTAATTCTTCTAATCCATGAACTTGGTACATGCTTCCATTTATTTCTGCCTTCCTTAATTTCTTTCTTCAGTGTTGTGTAGTTTTGTGAGTACAGGCCTTTTACCTCTTGGTTAAGTTTATTCCTAGGTACTTTATTTTCCTTGTTGCTATGTAAAATGGGATTTTTTTCCTGGTTCCTGATTCTGATATTTAATTTTTCATGTACAAAACTGCCTTCGATTTCTGAATAGTGACTTTTTAACCTGCTGTTTTACAAAATTCACTTGTCAGGTTGAGTAGTTTGTTGGTGAAGTCCATAGGGTTTTCTATATAACTATCATATCATCTGCATGCAATGACATTTTTACTTCTTCCTATACAATTTGGATGCATTTTATTTCTTTTTTTTGTCTGATGGTTGTGGCTAGGTTTTCTGATACTATGTTGAATAGAAGTGGTGAAAGTGGGCATTCTTATCTTATTCCCGATCTTTGAGGGAAAGCTTTTAGTTTTTGCCTATTGAGTATGATGTTGGCTGGAGGTTTTTCATATATGGCCTTTATTATGTTGAGGTATGCTCCCTTTATACCCACTTTGCTGAGTAGTTTTATCATAAATGGATGCTGTACCTTATCGAATGTTTTTTCCACATCTATTGATATGATCATGTGATTTTTGTCTTTCCTTTTGTTTATGTGATGTATTATGTTTCTTAATTTGCGAATATTGTACCATCTTTGCATCCCTGGGATGAATTCCACCTAATCAGGGTGTATGATCTTTTTAATGTATTGCTAGATGTTGTTTGCCAACATTTTGTTGAGGATTTCAGTGTCTGTGTTCATCAGCAATGTTGGGCTATAGTTTTCTTCCTTTTTGTGCCTTTATCTGGTTTGGGGATTAGGATGATGCTGGCCTCATAAAAAGAGTTTAGGAGCCTTCCCTCTTCTTGGATTATTTGGAATAGCCTGAGAAGGGCAAGGGTTAGCTCTTCCTTAAATGCTTTGTAAAATTCTTTGTTAAACTGTCTGGTCCAGGGCTTTTGTGTGCCTGGAGTTTTTTGATTACTGATTCAATATCACCGGTCGTTATTGGTCTTTCAGGCTTTCAGCTTCTCCATTCAGTTTTGGAAGATTATATTTTTCTATAAATTTCTCCATTTCAACCAGGTTTTCAAATTTCTTGGCATATAGCTGTTCATAGTAATTTCTTACAATCCTCTGTATATCTGTGGTATCAGGTGTAATATCTCCTCTTTCATTTCTGATTTTAATTATTTGAGTCCTCTCCCTTTTCTTTCATGATGAGTTTGCTTAAAGGCTTGTCAATTTTGTTTCTTTCAAAGAACCAGCTCCTGGATATATTGACCCTTCGAATTGTTCTTTCAGTTTCTATGTCATTTAATTTTGCTGTGATCTTGATGATTTCCTTCCTTCTACTTGCTCTGGGCTTTGTTTGTTGCTGTTTCTACAGTTTTTGTAGATGTAGGGTTAGGTTATTTATTTGAAATATTTCTATTTTTTTAGTTAGGTGTGTATTGCTATGAACTTTCCCCTCAGGACTACCTTCAATGTGTCCCATAGGTTTGGGACTGTTGTATGTTCATTTTCATTTGTTTCCAGAAACTTTTTGATTTCTTCTTTGATCTGATTATTGGCACATTCATTGTTTAATAGCATGTTATTCAGTCTCCATGAGTCTGAATGTTTTTGAATATTTTCCTTGAGATTGGTTTCTAGATTTAAGCCCTTGTGGCCTGATAAAATGCTTAATAGTATTTCTAGTTTTATGCCCTTGTGGTCTGAGAAAATGATTGATATGATTTTAATTTTCTTGAATTTGTTGAGGCTTCTTTTTGTGTCCTAGCATGTGGTCTATCTTTGAAAATGTTCTATGTGCATTTGAAAAGAATGTGTAGTTTGTTTCTTGGGGATGAAAGGTTCCATATATATCAGTTAGGTCCATTGGATCTAATGCATCGTTCAGTTCCACAATATCCTTGTTGATTTTCTTGGAAGATCTAGCTATTGTTGATAGTGGTGTGTTAAAATCCCCTACTATAAATGTATTACTGTCTATATCTTTCTTGAAGTCCTCCAGGATTTTCCTTATATATTTGGGTGCTCCTATGTTGGGTGCATATAGGTTTACAAAGTTTATGTCTTCTTGATCAATTCTTCTTTCGAGTATTATGTAGTTTTCTTCTGTGTCTCTTTTTATGGCCTTTGTTTTGAAGTCTTTTTTGTCTGATATAAGAATTACTACCCTGGCTTTTTTTCCCTATTTCCTTGGAATATTTTTGTGGAGCCCTTTATTTTCAATCTGCATAGGTATTTTGTCCTGAGGTGGGTCTCTTAAAGGCAGCATATGTGTGGGTCATGTTTTCTTATCCATTCTGCTACTCTATGTCTTTTAATTGGAGCATTTAATCTGTTTACATTTAAAGTTATTATTGATAGGTATGTATACATTTTTTCCCACTGTATTTGTGTTCTTCTCTCTCTCACTCTTTTTCTTCACCTTCTAAAAACAGTCCCTTTAGAATATCTTGCAATGCTAGTTTCTTAGAGGTGTATTCTTTTAGTCTTCTTTTGTCTGGGAAACTCCTTATTTTACCTTCCATTTTAATTGAGAGACTTGCTGGGTAGAATAGGCTTGGTTGTAGGCCTTTGCTTTTAATTGCTTGGAATATTCCTTGCCTATCCCTTCTGACTTGCAGTGTTTCTGTGGAAAAGTCAGCTGCTAGCCTTATTGGGTCTCCCTTGTATGTTACTTCCTGTTTCTCCCTTGCTGCCTTTAAGATTCTCTCTTTGCCTTTGATATATGCCACTTTAATTATAATATGGGTCTCTGTGGGTTTCTATTGATTGGGACCCTCTGTGCTTCCTGGATGCGTGTGACTCTTACTTTCCTCAAATTAGGGAAGTTTTCCATCTTTACTTTTTCAAAAATGTTTTCTATCCCTTGCTCCTATTCTTCTCCTTCTGGTTTTCCTATTACATGGGTATTATTGCATTTCATGTTGTCCTGCATTTCCCTTAACTCCTCTTCATTCTTTTTGAGTCATTATTTTTTACTTTCTTGCTCTTTCTGGGAGTTTTTTTCTACCATGTCACCCAGTTCACTGATTCGATACTCTGCTTCATCTAGCTTGTTTTTGATTCCATCTGCTGTGTTCTTCATTTCAGAAATTGTATTCCTCATTCCCTCTTGGTTCTTTTTGGTAGTTTCTATGTCCTTTTTCATGCTGATACAGTTTGCAGTAAGTTCCTCATAGTTTCCCACTAGTTTCTGGTAATTCTCACTGAGCTCACTGAGTTCACTGAGCTTCCTTATAACCATTGTTTTGAACTCAGTATCTGATAGTCGACTTTCCTCTTTTTCATTTAGTAGTTTTTGTTAGGATTCTTCCTTTCCTTTCAATTGGGGGTTGTTCCTTTGTCTTCCCATTATTTGACTGTCAGAACAAACCACAAAGCCCAGGAAACAAACCCGCATCTGCAAAAATACTTCCCCCCAGCAATCCCAGTATCAATAGCAAATGAACTATTATTAATAAGACTGCATAGAGATTAAGACTATTATAAGAAAGGAGATAAATAAACTATAGTATAAAATCTAGTAAGTTAATATGCACAAACTTGATGGACAAGAAATGAATGTTAAAAACCTATCTAGTATGGAAAGTATCACATATCACGGAGAAGACCATGGTGGATTTCATCTCGGTAGTCTCTAGTATTTTCATCTGTCTTTTTCTTTCTGGATTTGCCCCTGGTGATGTCAAATGTTAACCCCATCTGAATTTTGGCAGTGTGTTTGAGACTTCCCGGGATCTTCTGTCAGTGGCTGTCTCCTTCTGTTGGTAGTCTAGTCACTCTGCACTTAGTAGTCAGGTTTAAGCACCAAAGGGCGGGCCCTAATCCCTCTCGGGGTTGAGGTTAATGTTCCCCCTCAGGCTGCTACTGCTCAGAGAATGGTCTGTGTGAGCTTGATGGCTGTTGCCTTATGGGGGATGACTCAGTACCAGGATCCCAGAGGCTACTCTTTCAGTTCTCTCCCCAAAGTCTCCGTCCCTAGTCTCTCCTGAAGTATCTCTAGTCCAGTCTGCCCCCTCCTCCTTCCAGGGATCTACTGTCTGTGGCTGCCACTCTGCACTCAGCAGCCAGGCTTAATCACCACAGGGCCAGGGAAGAGTCCCTCCTGGGGTGGGGCTATTGTTCCCTCTCAGGTTGCCACTCCTCAGGGGTGTGGTCTGCCTGAGTAGGATGGCTGCTGATATATGGGGGTTGACTCAATACCTGGATCCCAGCACTACTCTCTCCATTCTCTTCCCAAAGCCTCGATCCCTAGCCTCTCTTCAGGCGTCTGTAGCCCACTCTGACCCTGCCTTGCTGGAACCCAGGGTAAAGTGGCTGCAAATTAAAATTTATGCGTTGGTTCTCTAAACGGGTCTTTCAGTCTCCACAGCTGCCCATCTCTGGCAGGGAGCAATCCTTCCACTTTTTGCAGCTGGCTCTTTTCTGTGTACTTTTTGTTCTCTGGTGCTGTAGTCTGGGGATCCCCATGTATGGTTTAGAGCTTGTTCTTCTCAGGGGGTTCAACTGACCATTTAAATATCCCTCTGGCGCTGTTGCCTGAGGGTGCCCAGCCTGTCTTCTTGAGTCTCCACTGCACTCCTTACCAGTCAGGTAGTGCTGAAACTGATCCTACTGTCTGTCCGTGGTTATAAAGGTCCTCTCTCACTATTGTTCAGTTGTTTGTTCTGGGTGATTTCTCTACAATTTAGTTGTAATTCCAGATTGGTCCTGGGTGGAGGTCCGTGTGACTTCCATTCACTCCTCTGCCATCTTCCCAACTCTACCTTCCTTTTTTAAAGACTAGTTATAGTTATTATTCCTCTTTATGCATAAATACTTCAGTGTGCATTTCTTAGGAGCAACACATTATTTTGCATAACTATAGTATAATGGTAAGAGTTATGGAATTTAATGTTGATAAAATTCATTGTCTTATTCCAAGTCCATAACCTAATTTTGTCAATAGTTTCAATCATTTCTTTGTAATTATTTTCCCACTCCAGGATCCATTGCAAGATTATTATACATTGTATTAATTGTCATGTCTCTTTAAACTGCTTTAATTTGGAACAGTTTCTCAACCTTTTTCTTTCCTTACTTTGATATTTTATAAGAGTACAGACCATTTACAGTATATAACATGCATCTGTTTGGGTTTGATGATGTTATGTCATGATTAGATTTCAGTTACACATTCATAATGGTTGCCACTTTCATTTCCCCATTGTATTCCTGGGAAGAATTTACTCATTGCCTCTCTCAAGAACCAACCATGTAAGCTTTATTGTTGAAAGTTTCCCACCTCTCTATTTAAAACCATGGCCCATTAACAACATGCAACCTGGAAAGAGTCATTGCTAGATTCCCAGGATTTCTTTTTTTCCAACTTTTTCTGAATTCCTTGTCCTATTCTAGAAGGATGAATTCATGTATGGAGAAACATTCATTGAGCATCCACCATGAATCTTCACATTTGCAATGTGAGGTAGAGATTATTGTCTCATTTTACATGCAGAAAAGTGAAGATTTCAGAACTGGAACAAGTATTTAAAGCCAAGTATTTATTTAAGTATTCACTTCCTTCAGGCAGGGTTTGGAATCTTGTATACATCTCTTACAATCTTGAGTCACATGAGTGTAGCAGAATTCATTCCAGTTTCCTCACCTCTGCTTCCCTACCTCTTGGCGGGAAACTACTGCAAATTTATATCTTCATATGTGCTCCTCAGAATTGTAAAGGTACTGCTTTTTGCTGATGGCTCCATTTGCTGAAAAAAAAATGTGGTTCTACTTAGAGATTGTTGTTTCATTGTTCATTGCCAAGGAAGGCACTAGCTAGTCTGAGAACATATTAGGTAATCAGCACATTTTATGCATTCGGAGGATTCTGTCTTTGAATAATCAACTGCTCTTGTGTTTCCTAAAGTTTTAACTTCACAGGGAAGCTGAACATAAAGTTTAGACAAAATTTGGTCAAAGATATGGTAGACACCATAGTCAGGAAACCTCTGCTTCAGTGAAAGCCAAGTGGATATCAGCTCACTTTAAGGGGAAGTCACCAAGCAATTTCATGAAGACCTTTCTTAAAAGGTTGCAATGGGCATTGTGACCAGAGCCACTCTTTTGGGGTGATAGTTATTATTATTACTAAAGCATTAGTATTACTGTTTTTTGAAACTCAAACCAAGTAATAGGTTCTCTTATTAAAATGTTTAATAAGTTAAAAATGTTTGAAAGTCATTTGATAGATGAGGAAACTGAGGACCAGGGTAGTAAAGTGATGTTTCAGAGGTTACTTAGGAAATTTAGGATTTAATCTTAACTAAGACTCAAACTTCTAGACTATTCACATTTAGAAACCTTCATGCTGCCCCCCACATCAAATCACAATATTTTGGAAATGCCACTCTGGGTCATATTCTATTTCAGATAGAGAAACTATTATCTATGCTGCCACTGATTTGACAAGTGCTGAATGTCCCTTAGTCATGCTAATCTCTTCCCTTAGTAGTAAAGTAAATGTTAAGATAATATGATTCTATCAACCAGAAATGATGTTATTTTTATTTTATTTGTCTCATCTTTATAAAGAAGTTTGCATACTCTATATTGTGAAATTCAGTTTCTATCCATCTTTCTTGTAAACTTTTAAGATAATTTCCCCCATATCCAATCTCGTGCTTAGCATTGTATGTAGAAATAACACATAAGTATTCATCACTTAGAGTCATATTAGATTGACCCATAATCTCTGATGTTCTTTAACAGATTTTTACTGGTGGACATTCTTTCCTCTTTTCCTTCTTTTCTGTTGCCATGGCTGCTTTCTAATGTTCCTTCTCTACTTGCATAGGTTCTCAAGAGAGCAGCCTATTGTAAATCTCAGCCAAATGTAACCACCCTTACAAATTTTATTTATTTATTTATTTATTTATTTATTTATTTATTTATTACAGCTGGATTGTTGTTAGCAGTCTGCTCCATTTTTAAATAAATCTATTGTTCTTGGTTTCAAAGAGTAAAATTTTCTCTGAAAAGAACAAACCCTGATTTTTTAAAATTTAAATACCCACAAAAGATTCTTGCTTTTATTTATTTTATTTTTAAAAAATATTGAATGTTAAGAGTTCGAAGGAGCATTCAAGATTATATAATCTAGCCTCAAAATGTACAGATGATACAACTAAAATGTGAAGAAATGAAGTGATTTTCCCCAAGGCCACAGTTTATACCAGAGATGCGTAAATAACTGCCAGCCTGATATTCCCAACAACATCTTGAGGGACTTGCTAGATAGTACACTAACAGAAAGGCAGCAAATAGATAATCACAAATACAAAATGGCAGCTGGAAAATGGTGAATATTCCTTTGTGCTCCCCAGCTGGTCAACTTTTAGTTCTATACCTGTACTGAGAGCTTCCTCTCTCTCTAACTTACCTTCCCTTTTTATCCCCTTCTGCCTTTCCCTTCCAGGTGAAGAATAAGAAGTATATTACTGATGACT
Organism: Mormoops blainvillei; assembly: GCA_004026545.1. Classification (NCBI taxonomy): domain Eukaryota; kingdom Metazoa; phylum Chordata; class Mammalia; order Chiroptera; family Mormoopidae; genus Mormoops; species Mormoops blainvillei. Next base: position 41,682 of record PVJD01009953.1, read on the forward strand.
CCATTGTAGGATTGCCCCTTGGTGCTTAGTGTGGGAAGGGCTTGGGTCTCTCAGATTATATTTTAATGAAATCTCTACAAGACAACTAAATCCTTATCTTGCTAATACAACTTTCTTTTTACATGGGAAAACCACAAAGCTTTAAAATACCTCTATATAGTGTTATGAAATCATTTTCTTGATGCAATGCTAAATAAAACAAAAAAAGGTAGAGAAAAAGCTATATATATATATTTTCAATAATGCAACAATGAAGAATATCTGAACACTGACAGAATATTTTATAAAATTAAATAATTATGGTTCATCTTTTAAGATATGATACAGTGTTGTAGTGTTCACAACAAGAAGTTTGGTTAACATTAGTCACCACACATAGCTACAAATGTTTTTTTTTTCTTGTGATGAGAACTTTTAAGATTTACTCTCTTAACAACTTTCAAATTTATAATATAGTATTGTTAACTATAGTCACCATGTTGTACATTATATTCCCAGAAATTATTCATCTTATAACTGGAAGTTTGTATCTGTTGAGTACTTTCACCCATTTATGCACGAACTATTCTCTGTTTCTAAGTTTTTAAAGATATTCTATATGTAAGTGAGATCTTATGTGATTTGTCTTTTTCTATCTGACTTAATTTCACTTAGTGTAATACCCTCAAGGTCTATCCATGTTGTTGAAAATTCTACCCTTTTTAAATCTGAGTGTTTTTTTTTTTTCTTTTTTACCTTGACTTCTGCTTCCCATAATCTGGATGAGCTGAGCCTCACCTTGAGGGGAATCTGTGAGCCCTCATTTGTTATTTTTCCTGGAACAGAAAGAAGACACAATCCGCCTTCTTACCCCATATATCTCTGGATTGTACACAAATATCACTCAACAAATGTCTCCAAAATTTTTCATCCAAATATTATTGATTACCATGCTACATCAGTATTTCCTTTCTGGTTCTTTCATGGTTCTCACCAAGAGATATGCTGATTTTTTTCCTAGAACAAGGAGAGAGCTTATGTCTTCTCTCTTATTATCCCTCAGGAAGGGATATTGCCCACTCCCTCAACATCAACTTTAGCCTATTTTATCCACATTTTCAAAATAATAACTTATAGTATGAGTGTTTATTGTGCACCTGAAACTTAATGAAGTTTTGAAAGCATTATCTTGTTTAACCTTTACAATAACTCTGAAATAAGCTCTATCATTAGTTCAATTTTATATACAATGAAACAAGCTCAGAAAAATCAAGTAACTGATTCAAGGCCATATAATGGTAAGTTTCAGGGCTAAGATTTGAACACAGACATCTGTACTATATACTGCTTCTCATTTAAGTGTAGGCTCTGTTATCATTGAGGGCTTAACCTCGAGATGCAGAAAGCAAACATTACCATTTTTAGGGCTTGAATGAGGTGGCAGGTTTTGCTGTAAGCCATATAGAATGGTAGACCAAATCAAGAGTTACCATGTCAGGGTGGGTATTTTTAAGCTTCTGAAGTGCTTAGTAGAGTTAATGTGTGGTTCCTGTCACAATGATTTTGCTCAATGAATGGAGCTATAATTACTATTGTTTTAAAAAAAATAATGTAGAGAAGTATTGAATGCCGTAAATGATTTGAAAAATAAAAGGCATGTCTTGGTTAGGTTGCTCAGTTGGTTGAAATGCCATCCCATGCACCAAAAGGTTGCAGATTTGATTACTGGTCAGGGTGTATAAGGGAGGCACCCAATCAATCTCTCTCTCTCTCCCCCCACCCCCATTTCTCAAAATAAGAAAGACAGAAAAATAAAAGACATTATTTCCCAATTCTTCAGAAAAGGTGAATGAAACCAAAACCTGATGGAATGTTTAAGGTTCTTTTTATTATCTTTTTGTTGATTTTCACTGAAAGTGAGAGGTATAGCAAAACAGGCTGTACTGATATTGCTCTTGGAGTCTCTCTAAACAAAAATGCTCAGCATTCAGCAGTGAGAAGTCCCAGGTGTCAGGGTCATGGGGTCCTGGGATACAGATGGTTGACTCATTGTAGCTTCACAAATATTCCTGATGGGTCCATTCTGAAATGACAGCGAATATGCTTTGGGGCATATATGCTATCCACACTAATTGCTCTACCTGAATATAGTAAACTCTTCCTTTCGATGGACTGGATTACATGAAAAAAATATTTTGAGGGTCTACGCAGTAAAAAATAGCCACCTTTTCTGATTTTTTTTTCTGTAGGTTTTAGCAAAATTTTATTAAGTGCTTCTTATGTGCCAGGCCTCCTTCTGTAGAGATATTAATAAAGTACTGGGGGTATAGCCGGCATAAACAATAAAAGCTCCCCATGTGTCTCAAGCCCTTCTTACTATGACTATAGGCTGCCTAGAACCTGAAATTCACACCATTAAGATTCACCAGTTATTTTAACAAACACTTATTGATTGTCAGTTCTATATAGGACTCAGGTAAATGCTGGAGTACAGATAAGAACATGACACTGCTCTATCTTCATTGAGTTCACAGTCTGGTGGAAGAATCATACATGTACAGTTAATGACATTATAACATGCTCATTATTCTACTCATTGTGTGGACTAAGTGTGGTGTTGCAAGAGCAGGTGCTCGTCACTCTCTCTGGGAAAGTTAAAGGAAGCAAATGTCACATTTCAGAAGAAATACAAAAGATAAGTGAATATGTATTAGGTGGGAATAACAAAGAAGGGACATTAAAAGAAACAGAATAAGAAAACGCACATGGATGTTAATAAATAGCTCTGTCTGAGTGTAAAGGGCATTTTTATGGTTTACCAAAGAGTAAAATGATCAGAAGGAATGGATTGAGAATGTTTGAATATTTATTGAGTGTTGCTTATATGTCACACACTGTGCTAAATCTTTTACAACTATATAAAACAGAAATTATTTTCACTTCTTATAGCAATGACTGTGAGTTGCTCACCAAATGTTCACCTGCTCCACTACATTATCTTGCCTCTAGCCTCCTTTTCTGTAGATTCTGGCCAATGAGGCTGGATTTTGGCCAATGGGATATAGGTTAAAAATGTGTAAGCTACTTCCAGTACTAATGAGATTCTTCAGCCCTCTGTTTCACTTCTATATCACCCTAGAGACCACGTGTTTTAGATGATATTAGTTACAAGATCAAGGAAAATATTCTCATCTATCTTGTGTGTGATATGAGCAAAACATACATTTTATTATGTTCAATCTCTGAGATTAAAGGGTTAATTTTTTACCACAGCATAGGCTATTCAAGGGGCCACCAAACTACAGCCAGTGGGTCAGAAATGGTCTGCCACCTGTTTTTGTAAATGAAGTGTGGTTGAAACAGAATCACACTGAAGCATTTATATATTACCCCTATAAATGCTTTCATGCTACAACTGCAGAGTTGAATAGTTGCTACAGAAACAAAACAAATAAAAAAAAAACTTTGTTAAGTTCTGTCTGGTTTGTGAACAAGGGAAGAAAAAAAAAACACCTTTCAGTAGTGCTGTTGGGATCCACCCCAAAGAAACAGAATATACAAAATTTTCAAGTACACATGGAACATTTTCTAGGATGAACCCTGTTCTGTCTTTGATATTATTCACTGTTTTTTTGTTTTTGTTCTCACTAGTTCTTTGACTTCCACTGGGTTCTGTACTTCAGTTATTCCAGTTCTCCTCGCTGTCTACACACAACACACACTATATATTCATAGATTGACAACTCATTCTGGAATCACTTTTCTGGCTCAACATTGGCATGTCTTTGAGGAATAACTTACATTATTTGTCTATCAATACCTAAATTTTCCAACTAGTCTCACATTATCCTTGAGGAAATGGCAATGAGAAAAGGAAGATTCCAAGGGCTTAGCTTGTGCAACTGTATGGAAGCAGGATAAATAGTTTGAGAGTTGTTGCAGGGATGAGGTAAGGACTGGAATGAAAGAGTTTAACTCTGGACATGTTGACTTTAAGGTTTCCTTGGGAAAATCCACATGGAGATGTTCCATAAGTGTGAAGTTTAGGAAAATATTCTGGGTTGGAGATATAGTCAAATGAATTATCCTAAGTCATATGTCATCTCTCTCTTAAATCTTATTATGATTAATGTTAGAGCTATACGATGGCTTGCCAAAGTCAGGGCTCAGTCTTAAACCAGGCTTGTATTCATTCTTTGATTATATAAAAACAAAGTTAATGGACACAGCTGGGATAATATCTGTGATCTTGACATTTTAAGCAACATACATGCTTCTCCCTATAAAATAGCATGCCATATCTTTATGGAAGGACCAGACTCCTTCATGTTTCCAGGACATATGGAACTCTATTTGGGACTAGGAAACTTCCTCCTAGAAAGATAACAAATCTTTACTGTTTCTATCATGATTTCATAGGAACTAGTAGCAGGCTCAGTATCTCAAGGCCATTTTTCCCCGAGAGAAACAATTATATGAATTATTCAGTATATCACAGGAAGACCATAAATTATTTCAGCATTGCACAGTTTAACTGTAGTTGAATCTAGAATTACCAATGCAGTACAGTGATTAATCCCTAAGATGTGAAATAATGGAGTTTCCCCTCCTCCTTTCAGGAGGAGTTGTGGGTCTAGTACCTGAGTTCAAATTTGATCCTGTCAAAAATATTTGATCTTTCCACTGCCTTACTCAGAAAAATCTAATTTAAAGAATCAATAAGAACAATAACAAAAAATTAAACTAAATATTGAAATCTAACAACAATGACAACAATGCAATATGTTCTTTTTCTTCCTATCTCGTTCCTTCTCATGGCCCTTCAACAGTTTTATTTATTGCAAATAGATGATGTGAGGAAAAATACATGCCTGATATATTGACTTGTTCAGAGGCATCTCCTGTAAAAACTCATGCATTGAATCAGAACCCATTTCATGGGCATGAGTCTTGTGCTGTCAAGCAGGGCTCTGTGTGCAGAAGAAGCTCATTGTTGGCTCAGTGCTCTATTGTCACTATCTTGAAATTTTTGAACACGGGTCTCACACTTTAATTTTGCACTGACAGTGCAAATTATATAGCTGTTTTTTTCTTATGCTTGAGTTTGGTTTCCTATTGCCTAACCTTAGCTGTACCTAAGCTCTTTAAATGTTCTCAGGCCAAAAAGTTCTGTGAAGATACGTCAAGAAATTTTGTGCTTCAGTGCATATTGTAATAAGTGGATTTTTCCTTTTAATAGACTCACGAGTAGATATCTGGACTGTTTCTGCACCTTCCAATTTTGAGCTATGATGACACAGTGCTTGGTTTATTTCTGAGACTTCGATAGGAATAGTGGCAAAGGAAAGGTTTTCCAAACCTGGATATTCACATATGATTGGGTACTTAGTCCCTCACAGTAATATGAACCACGGAAAGGCCAGAGATTCTGCATACATGGCTGATCTCTGTTGAACTTTTTAAGGCAACACAGCTAAGTGTGTCTTCTTACCTTTAGTCTCTTTTGAAGATCCCTTAGTGATTCTTTTATTTCTCCTCCACCTGCAGGCTATAGTACCTTCTTTGTAGGAAGGTTTGCAGTTAAGAATGAAAGAAGCATCATGACCACCTATGAGAGAATTTAAGCCAATGTGTTGCTTCATCTGGGACCTCTGAATTTAAAATATTTCAATGGAAGAAATGGGTATTGTCTAATGAGTGGTTAAGGAGGTGGGCAGTAGGTTTCCTAGGGCACCCATTAAAACAACATCCCTCTGCATTTGCCTGCTGCATCCATGAAAGACCATTTTGTATTATGTTAGTCTTCAGATATTTGTGTAAATTTATTACTCTTTCTTGACCATCCAAGCAAGTCATATGCCCTGACAGCCTAGTGCCATCTGGTTTCTAAAATAACTTTGTTGGTCACTGTATTTTTTTCTATCTTTGGCCCCTTTTATGAGTCCAATTTCCTTTTTTACTCTTAGTAACATTTTGTAACCTTCTTTTGATGTCATAGATAACCAAGACATAGATATGGGACAAGCTAACAGTATAGATATTCACTGTGACTTGGCAAACTTCCCCCTCGTCGGTTGGTGACTCAGGCAGGAGGGATGTGAAATGTGCTGTCAGAGGCAGAATTGCTCCCTGCAATAAAGCACTAGTTTGAATCCCAAATTTAAATAAAAAAATGATGGTGAGGAGGAGACCCATGCATACTCTCCATCTTTATTCACCTGGTTAATGACTCAGGCTGTTCATTAAGTACCAAAGAAGCAAGTTTTTGTTTCCCCAGCTTCAAACACTGAAATGCCTGCATTCAAGTTACACCAATATGCTCCAAAGCCTCTTTAATTGAAAATATGTGACGGGATCTAATGCAACATTTATCTTGCTGCAATTGACATAAGAGGAAGAGATGAGGGGTTTAAGGAATACTTTATTTAAAAGCAGACTTGAAGAGGCTGTGGGAGTGATTGCCAGCTTGTCAGTTGACTCACTAATGCCTGGAGAGAGAACATTTTGTCATTAGCTGATCTGAATACCAATATGTTAAAGGATAATATAGTAAAGGATGTGTCCCTTCTTTGTCCCCACATCCCTACCCCACACCCTTTCTCCCTGGCAGTTATTATTATCTCCATTAACAGACAAAAATTAGTACTTGACACCTACTGGAAACATTCACTACAGAATTGATCCAATATAACACATACTAGGAGGGTTTGTGTATTAACAGACATGTCTTTCCATCCCACATACAAATAAAGCATTTGTGTTTGCAGAAATCAGTGGTATTATGGGTGTAAAGAGCTGGCATTCAAAAAGATGCCACCAGGAATGTGGGGGAAGCATTGTGTTTAGCTTACTGTATTTAGTCATACATAGCTGACCATCATGAAAAAAATAATTTTGTACACTAGCCACTTTTTTTTTCCTATTTATTTCTGAATGAGGTTTTAGGTGGGCTTCATGCAATTATCTGTGATAGAGAGAGAATTTTGGGAAATCTTTTCAGGTTAATTCTACCTAGTGGAAGATATTTACATAAAAGTATCTCCTCATACACTCCAGCTATTGTGAAAGGATTTGGCATTATTGTACATGAGAGTCCTGTGATTTCTTAGTTGGGTCTGGGCATGGCAGGAGGGGGACTAGTGCATGTATGGGGACAAACTATGTTCTGTTTCTATTATGGGCCTCAAAAACAATTCCTGTCTTCCAAGAAACAGAAAGTTAGATAACAGTCAGCCTCTATCATCTCTGTGATGATCAGAAGACCCCTACCATACTTTCTTCTTGAAGTCAGAATTGGAAAAAAAAATCCTGCAGAGATTAAAAACAGTCTCAGAGTGGTTGATTTGTAAATTCTGTCACCCTCTAGGCCAGGATTCTCCTTGTTTCCTGTTTCCCATCTCCTATCAGTTTCTTCATGTTTGTTGACATGTTTGTTGACATGTTTGCTCACTGTGGATTGATTTTTTAAAGTTTTAACTTTGAAATAATTTTAAATTCAAAAATAAATTGAAAAAAAGGTATATATAGAGAAGTCTCATGTACTTTTTCTCAGTTTCCTCCAATTGTGAATTGATTTTTTTCCAAGATCTCTTAGCTGCCTCATTCTCTCAACACATCCTGCACAGGACATTTGGGAACATATATGATATAGCGCATGCCAAGATATAATTATATAAGTAATTGGCTAATATTTCATTATACAACCTGATGCATACCTTTGTCATTCTAATATTTCAGTTCATAAAGAAATAGCAATAAATGAAACAGACAACACACAAAAATAAAAGAACTATCTTGAGCACGAGCATTTTCAAAGATGATTGTGTTCCATGAAAGCTTGACATATACATCATATGAGTGGCTTACACATTACTGGGACTTTTATCCATGGCATAACTAAAATAATTTTTGAAACTCAGGATGATACAGACTTTTATATTAGAAAACACTGTTAATGTACCCTCTCATTTTCCTTTAATATAAGATTGCTTTCCTTACAGACAGTCTGAGTGGTCTCAAATTTCTTATTTATGTTTGTGAATCTCTGTTTTAAATCCATATTGTGGAGCTCGAGAATCAAGATCATTCTCCTTATTTCTTTTAATGAATTTATGACTATCACCTACTCCACTCCTTCAGTCTTTTTTTTTTTTTAGATTAAAGAGGGTTCACTCTATTATTTAGTCTTTGTAAATGCTCTTTCTTGGTTAACCTAGCTATATCTCTGTGGGCCTATTCCAACAAATTTAAACCACCTCTGCTTCCAGAAATAAATATATATGTGCTCTTTGGTTCGAAATCTGTGAGTGGAGAAATGTTTCTGAATATGATCAGAAGTGTGTGTGTGTGTGTGTGTGTGTGTGTGTTTGGGTGGAAGAGACAGTTATGTTCATGTGGAGGCTTGTGTTATCATTTAAATAAAAAATGCTGATTTCTCAGAAAAATATTAAAAATAAAAATTGCTTTGTATTTTCTGCTATTCTGCTGGAAAATACACTATTCCATTAGAATTATTCAAATACTTAAAAATTTGTCACTCTACATATTTAATTTTCTCTCATGTATTTGAAAGGATGAATAGATTTGTATTTCTGTCAAATTTAAGAGACTTTGCATGAGTGTAAACACATACATAGGTGAATCAGTCAGCAGTAGGCATTACTTCCTGTGATCCCATAATATCAAATACTGATGAGATGAGGCAACAATGTGCAGAGGATATTTTCTCTTAAATTTTATTATATACATACTTGCCAAATAAAACACAATAAAGTGAACTTTTTTTTTTGCTAGTTCATGGAGATTTAAGGCTTATTTGGACTTTGTGTAAAGCCATTTAATGAAAATAGAAGGAAAGAAAATAAGGTAGAAATAATTCATTAATGAAGATGGTTAGAAACAAATGGTAAGATCATTGTACATTTTTTAACTCTCTTTTACTAACAAATGTTCCTGAGAGATCTCCATCTATCTTTGCAGTTTTCAAGTTTGAGTATATATGGAGATTCCCTCCACACTTACCTGCAGCAGTATTCCTTTGGTGAATAGCCATCTTCTCATGAAGAATGAAAAATAACAAATTAGAGGTCTGGGGCTTAAATTTGGAATTAATATTTTACAATAGGCAAACAATACATAAATGAGAATTCCTTTGATGTTTTTGAGGTCTTAACAATCTACCTTCCTGTTCCTTCACATCGAAGCCTCCGGCCCTGTAGCATAACTAATTTCTTCCCCCTTGATTCTCTTTCTTTCATCTTTTTTCTTTTTCTCCTTTAATAGTATCCTGACTATGGTTTATAAGAGTAATGACTAACTACAAACAGTTGTTTAGTTCATTTGGTATCCACAAAGAACTAGTTCTTCCTGGGGGCAAAAATCACAACAGGAAGAATCTGGTGAGATTTCCTGGAAGAATAGTATAGAATTCTGAGTTTAGGGCTCTGGTTCAATATATGGTAGTTCCTTGACTTACTGGAAAGCTGGCTAATTAGTTTCAGACATAATGCTTTTAGACTAATGTCATGGGATTATAGATATTTTCACACTGTAAGAGAACCTAGAGACTAAACAACCACCGTGTCATAGACTTTCAGAGTTGGAAAATACCTTAAATGTCATCCGGTGCACATTACCTAACTGATGTTTAATTCCTCTGTAAATTCCCTGTAAAGAGGTTGCCAAGATCCTGCTTAAATACCTTTAGTGATAAGGAACTCATTACATCGTGAAGTTGTCTATACCTTCTTCGGTTAGTCTTTGCTTATCCTTGTAAATTTGCTTACACTGAACCAAAATCTCTTCTACAGATTCCATGTATTACTTTTACTTCTACTCTCTTCCGGATACACAGAACACCCTGTTGCTTCACCTTCATGATTGTTCTTATACAATTTGATGACACTTTTCACCTTTTTCTTGAGTCACCCCTTCTTTAGACTCTATGTTTCTTATTTTATTTTATGTCTCTATTATACTGTGGTTATTCCCTTTTAAAAGCCTAAGACCTGGTATTCCATTTTATATCAAATGAAAGGGAAAGATACTATCCAAAATGAAAAAGTTAAGAAAATAAATTAAAGTATCAGTATACACAGTTACATATAAAAATGAAAATGTGACTAGCAGGGATTTTGGGGGATAGAGGTAGCAGGAGGTAAGTAGTGAGCAAGTGGGGGAGTATAATAAACTACTTATATGTTGACAGAAAGCTACTACATTATTTTTAAAGATATAAGTCCAGAAAGAGATGTATAAGCACATATTTTGTGTTATGGTGACAACCAGTAGGACACCCTCAAAGAGAAATGATTAAAAGTACTTACTGCTCTGACACTAAGACTATGGGTGAGAAAGAGAATTCTTTTGTCCCATTTTATTCTTCTGTATTGTTTAAATCTTTATTACTGTGAGCACAGGCAGTTCCACGATACCTTACATGTAATTCAGAAACCCAAAAATATCTGAGATAGAAAAGTATTTTCCCAACACTTGCACCATTAAGCCTGACTTCATCTGAATAATTTGGTAGTTATTCAGCAAAATTGGAACTGATGTAAAGTTATTTGTAATCTTCATTATTGTAATGTAGTATGTACCTTCATTGATTTTGTTTCAGAAATATTGATGTGTTTGATTAGGGTGTGCTGTCCTGGGCCCCACTGAGTATACTAAACAATATACAGTTTATAGCAATGAATTACCTTCCTGAATTCTGAAATTTTTTGAATTTTTGAAACATATCTGGCCTTAAGTGTTTTAGATATGGTATTGTAAGCCTATAATACTTTATTACAATAATAGAAAAGAATGGTAAAGCCCAGAAACTGCACACAATTCTTCAATGTGTTCTGATAACAACAGAGCCTAGTTAATCACTTCCCCTAGTCTAGATATCATATTTTTATTAATGTAGCCTAAGAATAATCACTTTACTTGTTTTGGTGTTTGCACCATATTTACTGAATCATTCTGAGCTTATTGTCTATTAAATCCTGAAGGCTCCTTTACAAGAACTACTGTTGTTAAGACATGTTCCCAAGAGTAATGTAGAAGATAAATGTGCATTCACTACCGGGCTGTTATAATAAGCTCCATGGTGTATTTAAAATATCATTCAATATACGAAAATATGATATTCATACAAGTTTTCAATAACATGGTTACTGCATTGTTACTACCTTATTATAGTGCATTATACATTACACATAGTGTACAATTAAATATAAGTGATCACAAATCCTGAATCTGGTACTTCTCAGGGTTGTGACCTTGGGAAAGTCATTTAACCACTTTGAGCTTATGTTCTTCATTTAAAAATATGGGCTTTATGATAATAAGCATAGCATACAAAGTTGTTCTATATTCTTGGCCCACAGTTAATTCACCAAAATGTTAGGTATTGCTATTGTTCTAAATAACAATAATGGTTCCCAAACTTTGTTGCACATAAGAATTATATGGGGAGTTTTTTTAAAGATATTTATTTACTAATTTTTAAAGAGAGGAAGGGAGAGAGAAACATTACTGTGCGGTTGCCCCTCAAGCGCCCCCTACTGGGGACCTGGCCCCAGGCCAGGCATGTGCCCTGACAGGGAATCGAACCAGCGACACTTTGGTTCACAGGCCAGTGTTCAATCCACTGAACCACACCAGACAGGGCTATATGGGCAGCTTTATTTATTTATTTATTTATTTAATTGTTCAAGTACAGTTGTCTCCATTTTCCTGCCACCATTTTCCCCTACCCCACCCACCCCCACCTATGACTCTTGATCCTACCCCCATTTGGCTTTGTCTATGGGTCCTTTATACATGTTCCTTGAGGACCCTTCCCTTTCTTTCACCCATTACCTACTTTCCCCTTCCCCTCTTGTTAGTCAGTTTGTTCTTTAATTTCAACGTCTCTGGTTATATTTTGCTTGCTTGTTTGTTCTGTTGATTAGGTTCCTCTGATGTGTGAGATCATATGGTATTTGTCTTTCACCACCTGGCTTATTTCACTTAACATAATGCTCTCCAGTTGCATCCATGCTGTCACAAAGGGTAGGAGCTCCTTCTTTCTGCTGCATAATATTCCATTGTGTAAGTGTACCATAGTTTTTTGATCCACTCATTTACTGATGGGCACTTAGGTTGTTTCCAGCACCTGACTATTGTAAATTGTGCTACTATGAACATTGCGGTAAATAGGTTCTTTTGAATTGGTGTTTTGGGATTCTTAGTCTATAATCCCAGTACTGGAATTGGTGTGTCAAAAGGCACTTCCATTTTTAGGAAGTGCCTTCCATAGAATTTTCTGAGGAAATTCCATACTGTTTTTCACTGTGGCTGCAGACTGGTGCAGTATATGGGGCGCTTTAAGAATCCCTAATGCTCAAATTGTATCCCAGATCAATTAAATCGGAATAGCTGGATGTGGGAGCTATGTGATTCCAATGTGCAGCAAATATTGGGAATTACTAAAATAAAGTAAAAAATCTTTATAGTTGCACCAGAAGATGAGTTTATTGTTGCCATACTAATTTGCTTGGCATCTGAGGTTACTAGTTTTGCTCAATCTCAGCACAGCAAGATTTTTCTTTGTTTGCTGTGCAATTACCTGAATGTTTTTGGAAATCTAGTTAGTCTCAGGAAGCTGACACCTGTAAAAACGGTGAGCCAATTTTAATTATAAAACAGAACTCATATTAAGTTTCTTTGCACATCTTGTAATTTTTGGTTGAAAACTGGATATTTAAAGCAATGTATGCCCTGGCTGGTGTAGCTCAGTGAATTCAGCATCAGTCTGCAAACCAAAGGGTTACTGGTTTGATTCTCCAGTCAGGGCACATGCCTGGGTTGTGGGCCAGGTCCCTAGTCGGGGGCTCGCAAGAGGCAACCACACATTGATGTTTCTCTCCCTCTCTTTCTCTCTCCCTTCCTGTCTAAAAATAAAATAAATAAAATCTTTTAAAATTTTAATAAAAGCAATGTATTGTAACAACTCTGGCTAATTATTTCTTACCCCCTTTTATGGGGCTTGCATTTGTTGTCATCTTATTCTTTGTTTAGTGATTTGAATGGACTATTTGAATGAAGTCTAATTCCCCAACAATGCAAAGCCTTTGATGTTATTTCTCAGAAGGTGTAGCATTTTGCATTTACCTATTCACCCTCCTTTATCCATGGTGACCATACAATACATAACATAGAAGTATTTCAAATGCACTACAGTTTGTTTATTCACCAATTGGATGTCATCTGTTTTATTTCCCATTGAGGCTACTATGAATAAAGATGATAAAAACATTTGTGTACAGGTTTTTGCATAAATAGAAGTCTTCATTTTTCTGAGATAAATTCCCAAGACTACAATAGGTGTATTGTAGGTTAGTTGCATATGTGTTTTTTCCTTCTTTTCCACAGTAGCCATGCCAGTTTATATTTCCATCAGTGATGGGTCCAGTTTCTCTATACCCTTGCCAGCATTTGGTGTTATAATTATTTTTTATTTTATCTATTCTCTATAGGTATGTAGTGATCTTGTTGTAAGTGTAATTTTAATTTTCATTTCTGTGTTGGTAATGATGCTGAACATCTTTTCATGTACTTGTTTGTTATGCATATATAACCACTTCAGTGAAATGTCTGTACATACCTTTTGCTCATTTTCTAAATGAATTGTTTGTGTCTTTGCTGTTTACTTTGAGTGTTTTTAAGAATATATTTTAGATACTAGTCCTATGCTGGATATGTTATGTGCTAATATACACTTCAAGTTCATAGCTTGTATTTTCATCCCTTTATCAAGGTCTTTATGAATGTTTCCTTTTATGGACTGTGTTTTTGATGACATATCTAAGATTCTTTGCTCATCCCTAGATTATTGATTTTCTACTATTTTTTTCAAAATTTTTTTGTGGTTTTATACTTCAAATTTATGTTGCGATCAATTTTGAGTTAATTTTTATATAAGGTGTGAGGTCTAGGCTTATTTAATTATTTAGCTTATGGATGTCCAATTACTGTAACGTGATTTGTTTTAGAGATTAACTTGCTTCCACTTAAGTGAATTTGTACTTTTATCAAGAATGAGTTAGACATATTTGTTTAAATTTATTTCTGGGTCTATTGGGTTCTATAGAGATATGTCCCTTTCTCTCTTTCAATACCACAAAGTCTTGACTACTGTAGCTACATTACAAGGCTTGAGATCGGATAGACTGATTCTTCCTACTTTGTTCTTTTTCAAAATTTCTTTTAGCTATTCTAATTATTTTAACTTTTCATATAAAGATTAAAATGATCTTGTATCTATCTACAAAAGTTCTTACTGGGATTTTGATAAAAATACATCAAACCTATTTTTCATTTTGGGGAGGATTGACATGTTTACTATGCTGAGTATTCCAAGCTATGAACACAATTTGTGTCTCCATTTATTTAGGTCTCCTTTTATTGCTTTCATCAGTGTTGTGTAGTTTTCAGCATATAAATTTTGTACATATTTTGTTAGGTTAACACCTAAGTATTTGTCATTTTTAGAACAATTGTAAATGACATTGTAATTTTAACTTTGGTGTCCATACATTTGTTGGTAGTATATAGAAATATAATTTGAGTCACTAGATGGTGGTGGAGTTGGAGGACCTTTCTTACACTTCCTCCCAGAACCAAAGTGGAAATAAAACTACAGATGGGAACCGCTATCTGAAATAAAAAACTGAAGACTATCTGAAAAAGTGACTTTTCACCAGGGACAGCCAGAAACCAACTCGAGACTGGTAAGGAAGGGTGAGGACATGAAAGAGGATGGCCCCATTCCCATGGGTAGTGGGTTGTGGGAACTACCCTAGAAGAAGATAGTAGCCTGGTCCACAGAAAGGGCTTCCAAGCAGAGTGCCAGTGGGGATCAGCTGCCTATGTAGCATCTAGTGGCGAAAGGCAGTGGGGTTTCTGATTGATGGAAATAGACAGAGCCCACTGGAGACAAAGACACTATTATTTTTTAAAGGGCCAAAGAACAGGTTTTATGTTCATAGTCACTCACCTGGGGCTTGGGCAAAGGGAGGACAGTTAGGCTTGGGGTTGCCTGAAGAGAGTCTGGAAAGGGAGGCACTGGGAAGAGATGTGGGAGAGTGGCTTCAAGGACTTCTGTGCCAGGTTATACTTTGATACCACAACAGCCATCTTTCTTGATAAGAACAAGTTCCCCCCAAGTGAAAAGCAATTACCCCACCCTCTGGTATACTACTCATCCCACTCTCTGGAATACTACTCAACCCACCCTGCATCTTTTCTTTCTTTTTTTCTTTCTTTTCCTCCACATGGCATCTTAACTCCTGCCAAGGAGACAAAATACAGACTCTGGGAGTGTCAGAGACTGGATTTAGGATGTAGCCATTCCATACACTTTCCTGGGAACCAGACTGACAATTCTCCCTCACCAGAGAGCCACAGAAACACCCTCCTAGTTTCTCATAGACCAAAATTTTGGGCTCTGGAGACCATACCCACTTATCTGTTAGGGACTCCACCCTGCTAAGTTCAGGGAAATAATCCAAGACCGACTCAGATGAGTGCCTTGGGCACAATGGAACACATATACCATCTTCTCTGAAGTCTGACAACAACTCCCATGGGAGATCCAGGGGTCCTATCTTCTGATTCCACCAAAAGCCCTCTCAGAAACAGTCAGGTCAGTGATTATTCTACAACTGACAGCAGGTTGGCAGACAGAGGCAGGTGGAGGCAGACCCTGCGGTGCCTTGGGATGTTTGCTGGTCAACCCCTGGGCTCAGTTCTGGCAAAAGCCAGCTTTGCAGTATAGCTTGGCCCATTCTGTGTGCAGCCAATCCCAGAAAATCAGTCATAAACTGGATTGCTTGTAGTTTTAAACAGGCTACCAAGGGCTAGAAGTGGACAATACCCTACATTGGCTTACAGAAACCTCAGACAACATCAGAGCCATATCCAACAGGAGTACCCAGCAGGCAATCACTAAGCTCTGCTGAGACAAATTCAACTTCATTATTTTTCCATTATTTTTGTTATATATTCTTTTTCATAGGCTTTTTATTATTTATCTTTTCTTCTATTTTTGTTGTCCTATTTTTTCTTTCATATCTTTTATTTTATTCTTACTCTCTATTCCTCTGTTTTCCTTTTATT
>PVJD01009954.1:0-57861 GCA_004026545.1 Mormoops blainvillei
AGTAACTGGTATCAGGTTTTTATTTTTCAGTTATTCTTTGGGAATGTGGTTATGGGGTCTTTCCTCCTCCCAGAGGTTTTTCTCTGTAAAATTAAAAAAAATTTTTTTCTAACAGCACACACTAAATACCACATCTTATCCTTTACTGGTCTTAGTTCATATATATGCGTTGGTTTTTCTGTTGTTCTTGTGTCTTCCCTAAATTAGTACTAAAGGGTTTTTGTGTTTTCTTTTTTTAAATTACCGCAGCTTCATCTTATACCTTAATGATTATAGGGCAAAAATGTTCTTTCTGTTTCTCTTTTCCAAACTTGCTTCATTTATCTGCGAATATGTTTTTACCAAACAAATTTAAAAATGAGGTTAGAAATTTTTTTTTTCCCAGAACTATTTGCAGATTTTTTACTGGAATAACTTTGAATTCGTACTAGATTCATTTGGAGGAAAATGGACGTTTTTGCAGTGTTTGTCACCTACCTCATAAGAACTTATATAGGTCTCTTGTATTCCTCAATAGAATCTAATTTTCCTTCTATATTACAGCAGCGTAGCTATGTTATGGAGCAGAATGCAGAATTATTGTGCATTTTAAAGACAAGTCAGGAGACTTCAGGGAACTACCGCACCTGCCGTGCGTTTAACTCCTTTCTCATCACGACCTCCTCGCCTCTGGGCCTCTGCCCTTAGACTCCGCTGGACGGGTTTTGGGAACCCTGTCCTTCCCCGTTCCCCCGAGACGGCCCTCCCCTGCCCGGGAAGCCGCGTATGTGGGCCCCGGAGCCGGATCACTTGCGTTCACACTCCTGGTCGGTCACCTGCGACCTGTGTAACCTTGGACAGGTGCCCCGACCTCCCCAAATTTGTCGTTTTGTCAGCAACAAGGTGGCACATCAAACGAGACCCTGCATGCCTGATGTTCAGCCGAGTGCCAGATCTGGACTCGTGCTTACTAAATGTTAGCCCCTGTGCTAAACCAGTTTAAGCCACAGTTGCTGTAATGCAACACGTGAAAGTGTGTGTGTGTATGGTGTGCACACACCCATACACAACCCTTTTAAGGCAGCTGCCATCTGAAACTATTCCTTGTTCTGTTCAAAAGGCGTAACTAGTAAACAAGTGAACGTGAGAGGGTAGATAGTCTCAATAAATAAAGACCTGAAACAGGCTGTGAGGAGTAAAAATGGAGGCAGGAGGAAGCAGACAAAGAGTGTGTTTTTAGTAGAAATGAGATAAAGAGCTTTACAGTGGGCGGTAAGAATCATTTAAAAAAATATATTTATGTAGTTTTAGTTGATTTTAGAGAGAGAGGAAAGGAGAGGGTGAGAGAGAAGCATCAATTTCTTGTTGCACTTACGGATATGCTCATTGGCTGATTCTCGTACATGCCCTGACTGGGGATCGAACCTGCAACCTTGGCGTATGGGTAGGATGCTCTCCCCAACGGAGCTACCCAGCCAGGGCTAAGGACCTTTTGTTACCTGAGTTACGACGTTGAGTGTAAAAGCAGGGACCATGAGACCGAAGACAAACTCAGGAGCTAACACTTAGCAGAGTTTTCCTAACTCACGTGTGGGGCACGGGCAGACGGGCAGACGGGCAGACGCAGCAGGAGGGAGAGACTGAAGGTCGCTGTATTATTAAACATTAAGGTGCAGTTTGGGAGGAAACCACAACTTTGAAGAGCGGGGTCCCCTGAAGGGACTGGTGCAGGGGACAGCCTGGGCTCCTGGTAATGCTGCCTTCCAAGAGTGATTGACAGGCAGGGCGCTACTTCCTGTGGAATTTCCTCAGGAGGGAGCGTCCCACCGGTATCCTCAGTCCAGCTGGTGCCACCGCCACTGGGACTTGGAGTGAAAACGCAGGTTAAACAAAGCACTACTCAGTGGTGGCTGAAGCTGGGGACAGAGGACCCAGCCTCTCCCTGGGCGTGAGTTTCCTTTTAATTTTAGTGTCAATAGTCATTTTTCTTATTGCCAGGACATTAGTGATAAGAACATTTATGTTGAACATCTACTTCTAAAGCTCTTTTAATGAAATCACATTTTTATTGAAAAAGAGTAATTACTATAGATTCTGGAAAATGCCAGGAGACAGATTGATCATAGGTCAGATTGCTCATGTGATTAGCTCCTGGTGTTACGGAATGAGACCGGATGCGTATGGGGACGCCCACCCAGATTCCAGGGGACACGCATTTGTCAATTTAAGTCATTAGGAGGAGCTCAGGTGTGAACGGCGGACACACTGGGTTGTCTTGATTGTTAGACCTCCCGCTGCGTCCCTCCCGTCAGGATTCAGACTCGACGCGCTTCCTTCCACCTGATGATCAAAACGAGATACCTTCCCTTGGCTTTGCTTCCTCGCGGGGCTACCGTCCTTTTTCTTCAAGCGCCTGTAGTGACAGTTCCGAGTCAACTGCCACCTTAAAGTGTTCTCCTTGAAGGGTTGTGTCCAGGGTGGGGAAAGTAGGTTTACGGTGGTGAGAACGTGAAACCCCATTTAGTCCTGTGTTATCGTTTATGAATTACGGTGTTGTCCGTACAATCAGCTCTGGACCTACTTCTGCCCCACCCTGCGTGTTGGCTGCCTCCGGTTCTCCGTCCAGGACTCCTTGGAGCCCCTGCCGCGAGGCCTCTGCTCCTGCCGATTCACCGAAACCCCTCCCCTCGGGGTCACCTGCAACCGTCCTGTCGTCACTCAGACCCTGAGCCTTACCCGAGTGGCCAGTTCTCTGTGACCCCTTTCTTCCCGCCCCACCCTCACCTGCCAGGGGACACACCCTGCTCTGTGCTCCCAGAGAGCCCTGGACGGTTTTCAGCTACTGCTCTTTCCTCGAGTGACCCACCGTCCCCAGGGCTGTTACTGGGCTTGGAGTTGCTGGGCGCGCAATGAAACGGCGACGGCGTGAGGGAGTGGAACGGGAGCCGAGGGGTAATTGTAATTGGCTGCAGCCTGAGGCTCGGTTGTGGAGTCAACATCCAGGGAGTACCTGGGGGCACGACCTCGACTGTCCGGGGGGCCCCCCCGGCCCCCCCCGTGGCCACAGTGATTGACAGGATGCCTTCAGGGGTTCACAGAGCAACTGCCTAACCCCACACTGAGGGGGTGCCATGGACCCTCCCACCCGGGACGGGGCTAGTACCCCCCCAGGGGAGCCTGGGGAAGACCACTGAAGGCAACAGGACCACGAGGGCGTGTGGGAACCAGAGGGCGTAGCTAGCCGCGTGCGCCCCACAGAACGCACACGGAATCAGAACGCTGTAGCCAGAGCCTCAAGGGGAGGCCGCACGGAGAGAGTCACAGAGTCACTTAGGTGGTGATGGCAAATGGAACGACAGTCAGTGTTTCCACTCCTCCAGCAGCCCGCCTCCCCGCAGCGGCAGGATGGGGGGCCACCCTGGTGGTCTGCGCCCAGGGGAAATCTCAGCTCACCCAGGGGCCTGAGCACCTCTCCCATGGAAAGTCGCATGAGTAAGATTTTAGGCTGGTGGATTGCAGAAGCTGAGAAACTTGGGGGTTCAGGGCACGTTAGTTTTCCTCTTCTGCCTTCAAACAGAAGCTGCTTCCTCTCTGCTGCCCCTCCGGCCCCGGCTGTCTCCCTGGTGGTCTACCACAAGTGTTCTGCATCGACTGACAGCAGAGCAAAGCCACCGCCCTTCCTGTCAGGTGGGCGTGGTGGGGGGAGGAGAGTCAGCACCCCCCAGACCCAAATGAAAACTGTCTTTGATGTCTAGCTGGTCAGTGTGAAGAAGGAATGGAGCTTATGAGAATGCTCTGGAACAAAACACCTTCTCTCCTCTCGAGGTCCCAGCGGCAGCAGGGAAAGAGACGTTACTGATCTGGAAATGTGGCTGGGAAGGGGAGAGCCCAGGCCATTGAGAATAGGCTGGCGTGCTCACCTTGGTCCAGAGACTTGACCTTACTAAAATGTCTAGCTTCCCCCTTGTTACTTACCACCTGGCTTCAACGCCAGCTCTTACGGGAAGTTGTACAAAGGAAACTAGAGTGGGTTTCGGATGGGGGACAAAATCTAAGAGGTAAATGATATCCCCTTGTCATTAGCAGCGGAGAACTATGCCCACGGGACCCATAGCCTCATGGTCTCAGAGTTGGAAGTAGCTGCCAGACGTAGCAAATAAAAATACAGGATGCCCAGTTACATTTCAGTTTCAGATAAACCACAGATAGTTTTGAATGTTTGGGATATACTTCCGCTAAAAATTATTTGTGGTTGATTCACAATTTAGTTGTCGCTGGGAATCCATATTTTATCTGGCAGCCCTGGTTGGAGGGGACCTGAAAGGAATTCGATCCAGTCCTGATACAGAACTATTTTCTGCAGAGCAGCAGGTCTGGTTCCTGCCCAGGCCACATTCAATGTCCCTGTTCAAAAAGCAGCAGCCACCCTGGGGGGGGGCACAGTTGCTTGGACCGTTGTCCTTTACACCAGAAAGGTTGCAGGTTCGATCCCCGGTCAGGGTGTGTGGGATCGATATTTTCCTCTCTCTCTAAAATCAATAAACAAATCCTTGGGTGAGGATTGTTTTTTTAAAAGCAGCAAATCATGTAGGAACACAGTGTGCCTGTTCAGTGTTTTGTGTTCCAATGAAAACTCTGAAAGAAAAAAATAAAAAAATAAAAAGGAAGCTTAAGTATCTAGGTAAGTTGGGGAAAACTCCCATCAGTCATTGGGAGTTGATCAGTCATTTATGCAAAAGTGTGTTTTCCTCTCCCACAACTGCCTTAAGTAGGCAATTATCCTCAGACAACAGGACTTGAAAATACTCTTTTAAGAAATTTCACTCTGGAGTACACAGGATTTTGTGTAATGTTAACACTTTATTCATAGCACCAACTCTAGCGTCTCTTTATTGCTTAATAAACGGCAGGAACAACTCTAAGCACTTTGCATGGGCTAACTCATTTGATTCTTGCAACGACCCATGTGCTAACTAGTATTGTTACTTTCCGCTTATGTGAATAGGGAAACTGAAGCACAAGAGAGGTTCCGGGCATTAAGTAACTAGTGGCAGGTGTCACAGACACGAGGGATCAAGCAGTGTCAAATAAACCAAATCAAACCACCTTAACAACAGTATAAACTGGGGTCTGGAACTAGGCGTCTGGCTTCACAACTTGAGTCGACTTCCCGACGCCCCCCTGCCTGGTCGGAGGCCCCGCACTGCGGCCTGCGCTGGGAGCCCTGCCAGCCTCCTCACACCTCTGGGTGAGACACTGTCACGCCGACAGGTCGGTTTGCTAGGTGTGGGTCCTCTGGTCCTTTCCGCTCACTCGTCCCGGACGGATCAGGCGGAGTGTAGAAACAACGAGCAAACCTGGCTTCCCGAAGTTCGTTTGGCTTTGATGGCCCTACTTTTTGAGCCAAAAAAACCGCTCAAGTTTGGTGACTGCACACAGACGTTATCTTCCTGGGCACAAACCCACCTGTTGAGATTTTCTGCTCCTAAAATTCTAGTGTGCGTTCAAATGAAAAATGCCCATCTTTTGCGGGGAACTGCTAGGTAAATGGGCTCCCCTGGGACTTTGGAATGGACACCCTATCCCTGTAACTTCGCAGGGACCCAGTGTACCCTGGCCGTACTGGTCTGTGGCAGTGAAGAGGAAGACTTAGGGCAACAGTTCCTATTGTGTTGTGGGTCAGCTGTGCTTCTGAGGATTTAGGTGTAGGACTTCCACAGTGAAAGCAAACCGTTACCCCGTGACACATATCTACCGCCATGCCAAGGGCGGTGGGGCGGTGGTGGCGCACCCTTCGCTCTGTCCCCCTTTGCCTTCTCAGGTCCCGTTTCCAAAAGCCAGTCTTTGCGCCGAACGGGTAGCTTTAACTTCCGCCTGCACAGCCTGACTGTGTCTAGGGCCAGGACTCAGGGGAACATGGAGGGGGGCCGATAATCGGAAGATAATAATCTGAACCCTCTGACGTTGGAGAGGGCGGCCGAGGGGGACCGGAGAAAGTTTGTTTCTTGTGACGAAGTGTCTGGTGGAGGGAGACCTGAGTCTCAGAACCGACGGTTTTGAAAGTACTCATCACCCCTGGTGGAGATTTCACTGCAGTTTTGGTTTCTTTCAGTAAACCACACAGACCCACTGCGGATTAGACTGTGCAGCAGGGAGAGACGAGCGGCTCTGAGTGCCAGGGGGCCGGTCAGGTAGCCGTGCCGTGTGACTTGCTTCTGCAAGCTCTGTCTCTTCTAGCATGAGGGCCAGGCTTCAGCAATAGTGCTGGTGCTGTCAGGAGGGTCCCTTGGACCGTGATTTTGTGCTACGTCATCGAAAACACCCCCAGATTGGCTTTTGTTCCTCTTCACAAGAGGTGGCGGCTTCTGGGCGGATACTGGTTCTCTCTTAGTGGGCGATGCTAAGAAACCATTGGGTGTCATTTACTCAAATAAACCCAGTGGCCGTGCTCCTGGGGATTTGCCTAAAGAAATGGTTGGACAGCCCTGGCCGGCGAGGCTCAGTGGGTTGAGCACTGTCCCGCAAACCGAAAGGTCGCTGGTTCGAGTCCCAGTCAGGGTACGTGCCTGGGTTACAGGCCAGGTCCCCAACCGGGGGCCTGTGAGAGGCAACCAATCGATGTTTCTCTCACACATCGGTGTTTCTCTTTCTCCTTCTCTTCTCCTTCTTCTAAAAATAAATAAATAAAATCTTTAAGAAAAAGAATTGATTGGACAACTGCGCAGGGATGTATCGGAAAGGCTGTTTCCTGTAGTCCCAGGGATCCCTTCCGCTCCTCCATTAAAACTATCTAAATGTCCAGCAATAGGAGAGTAGAGGCATTTTGTTGTGACCTGCATTTAAGGGATTCTTTGTGGCCGTTAAAAATGACACCGTTCTATATTTGTAGACCTGGAATCCCTTCAAGAATATTTTTGGGCCAAGGAATACATTAGTATGTTTTCTTAATAAGTATAATATATTATCATTTTTGTCATCTCTTTGCTTATAGGGAGTAGTCTGGAAAGATAGGCCCTCAAACACTGGGAATGGTTATTTCTGGAGAGTAGAAGTAGAGATAATTTTAATTTCCTTTTGGCTTTTTGGTTTTTCAAGTGAGTTTCTACGATGAACATTCATTAAGCTGATCGTATAATAAAAATATCAAATTATTTTTAACAGAAATAGATGTTATCACTTAACCTTTCTCTCTAGAAATACCACGGGTGCGGTGGAGCCGTCCCGGGCTAACTAGAACAGATACAGAGAGTTCTTCCCGCAGCACCTCGTGTGAACACGCATCTTGCAGGGCTCCACTTTACGTCACAAGATAGACTGAGCCCTGCTTTCGTTTGGATGTCACACTCATATTTCGTATTTTTACATCATAAAGCTGCTACTACTAAAAAAATTCAGCGTACGCATTCTGAAAGGCCTGAGCTTCCTTAAAATGTTTAATTATTTTCTCTGTTGTCGGTTTCCTAAGCTGGTACGCTCAGCCAGGAGGAGAGCCCCGCCTTACCTTTTAGGCACTTCGCAGTGAGAACATCAGCCCAAGATCGGCAGATCAGAAAGGCCAACAGCATTCATTGGGGGCTTACTGATATCCGTTAAGTGCTTTCGGCTAATATCACTTACTTCTCCAAAGTAACCCCGTAGAGAAATGAAGCCCATTTTCAGAAGAATAAACAGGACTTTGTGAAGGTTTGATGGACCCTAGAATCGTAGAGTTGGCTATTGGCAAAGGCAAGACTTAGACCCATTTCTTTCCAACAGACCATAATTCCTAAAGAAGTCTCGTAAAGAACTAGCTACATTTGGCAGCCTCTCAAGGACAGCTTACTGTGTACAGTCTGTGGGGGTCACCCCTTCCATGTGAGCTCCTCGTTGCAAACTCTAGAGCCCACTTTAGTCGGAATCATCCCTAGTCCCACTGCGGCGCTGCCTGCGGGGGGGGGTCCTCACAGCACCGGTCAGTGGCACGAGCTGGAGCCCTGGGTGCGGCAGGGTCATGTGCTAGGCCTTCTGCTGTGGTTCCTTCTGAAGACCCCACGACCACACTAATGAATGCAGTGCGGCCTGGGCAAAGGAACGGACAGTCACGTTGGTGGACCGAAGAAGAGAGCCCAGAAACAGACTCACATGGGTACGGTCAAGTGCCCTTCGACAAAGGCATTAGGCAACTCATTGGAGAAAGGGCTATCTTGACAATGAAAGGTCTGGAACAACCGGACATCCATGTGCCAAAAAAAGAAAAAAGGAATCTAGATAGAGACCTTACATGTTTCACAAAAATTAACTCAACAATGTATCATAGACCTAAGTGTAAAACACAAAATTATTCAACTCCTGGAAGATGATGTTGGAGAAAATCTAGATGACCTTGGGTTGGGAGGGGACTTTCTAGATGTGGCACCAAAAGCAGGCTCCTCAAAGGGAACATTACGTTGGACTTCACTGAAATGAAAAACTTCTGTTCCGTGAAGACCCTGTTCCGAGAGTGAGAAGAGAGGCCGCAGACTGGGAGAAAATCTTTGCGAAAGACTGACGTGGTAAAAGACTGCCGCGGTAAAAGACTGCCGCTCAAAGCACACCTCAAACTCTTGAGCTCAGCAACAAGAAAACAGGCAACGGGGTTAAATGACCTGGGCGAAAGACGGGCGCGGGCACCTTGTCACAGAAGAGGTGAAGGAGCAAAATAAGCATCTGAAAGGACACTCCACATCGCACCTCACCGGGAAAAGGAAAATTAAAATAACAAGGAGCTGCCACTACACACCGATCCGAATGGCCAAAATTCAAAACACCGACAGCAACAAATGCGGCCAAAGATGTGGAGCGACAGGACCTCTCATTTATTGTCGGTAGGACTACAAGATGATGCCGCCCCTTTGAAAGACAAGGTGGCAGTTCGTTACAAAGCTCAGCTTAGCTTTGCTGTCAGGAACCCATCAGTGGTGCTCCTGGGAAGTTACCCAAACGAGTTGAAAACTTGGACCCCCACAAAAACCTGCACTTGGGTGTTTTAGCAGCTTTAGTCATAATTTCCACAACATGGAAGAAACCAAGAGGTCTTTTAATAGGTGAATGGATCCCTGAACTCTGGTACACAAATACAGTGCAATATTATTCAGTAGTAAAAAGAAATGAGCTATCGAGCCTCAAAAAGACAGGAAAGAACCTTAAAGACTTATCTCTGTGTGAAAGAAGCCCATATGAAAAGGGTAAATTCTACATGATTCCAACGGTTCTGGAAAAGGTAAAACTGTGGAGGCGCCGAAACCATCAGTGGTGTCCAGAAGTTAGAGGGAGGGAGGGATGAATAGATGGAACACAGGTGATTTTTAGGGTAGTGAGACTGTTCTATACGAATCTATAAGGGCAGGTGCATTTGTCAAAGCCCAAAGAACGTACGGTGCAAAGAGTGGGTCCTAAGGTGAACTGCGGACTGTGCTGTGGGGCGTTCATTGTGGGGGAGGCTGTGCAGGTGTGCGGGGTGAGAGGGTACGTGGGAAACTGTACTTTCTCCTTCATTTTGCTGTGAACCGAAAACCGCTCTGAGAAATAAAGTCAGTCAGTGAAGAACAAACAAATCCACAGCTCTTGCCCTCAATCAAAGACCCTCTCCTGGTACGGATTTTACATGGCGTCTTCTGCCTTTGGATTTATTTCTTTCAAATCCAAGCTCACGGTGGCGGGGGTGGGGGGGTTGATGGGTCCAGCGTAAACCATCCGTGGAGGACGGGGCCAAAATGGAAACCTGTGTGCTGCCCTCGGAGAAGGACGGTGATCGGCGCTTCACGGACAGAGGAAGACAGGCTGCCGCCATCCCGACAAACCGCCGCTGCAGACGCCAATGTGGAAAGGCGTGAAAACCCACATCAGTGTTTTTCAACAACTAACTCCATCACAGGCATGACACCTGAGTAATGAATTCACTCCTTCCCTTTGGAAGGAAAAAGGTCTCTTCTCCATTTTGATGTTCGCCTCCTTGAACTTCCACATGTACACTTTTTTCCCCCTTTGGGGGCAGGCTCCTGCCAGGAATGCCACAAGTGCTTCTACCTTTTCGGACTGCTTCCAGAACATTCACTTCTAGGAACTGCTTATCGAGGGCCAGCATTTCCCCACACGCACGTTTTAAGTACAGAATCAGCAAGGCTTGCACACCCACTCAGCTCCTTTCATGCCAGTTATGCAAACGTTGTTACCCTCAGGATATTTATCTTGGCTCCAAGAAAAATCCAGATGCTGGAGAAATATTTGAAAATATATATTTTTTCAAATGTCAGGATCTTTAACGGACCCTGGCAGTGGGGTTCTGTCTTTGGTTTGGACCATGAGCTCAGAAATTAATGCACTTGGTTATTCCCACAGGAAATAAAAACACAAGGACCAGAGAAATTCCCGTGGCGGGGGAATATAAAAGCGGAAGAAAGGGAGAAGGAACAAGGCAGGGCGCAGGGCCAACTCTGGGAACGAGGAGGCAGAAGACGTGGTGATTGGCATGACCACAGACTGGTTGAGTCCCAAAGGAGAGTGAATGTTCACGGTTGTAGAGACAGGACAGGAAGTTGGAAACCCGGCTAAGCAGCCAAGGACACAGAAAACTTTTATAGGTATTATAAAGAAGTTTGCAAGAACAGCTTTACGTTTATGGCTCATTATGAAAGACTGAAATACCATAAGTGAGAACATGGAAGATAAAATTGTGGGCATGCAATGCAACTCTTAAAAGGAAGATGCTGACCAACACATTGGATTTTTTAGAAGTTACTCAAGTAATGTCATTTAAGAATGGCAGGAAGTAACCCTGACCGGTGTGGCTCAGTTGGTCGGGTGTCATCCAGCAACGCGAAAGGTTGCCGGTTCGATTCCCGGTCAGGACACATGCCTGGTGGCAGGTTCGGTCCCCTGTCGGGGTACATATGAGAGGCCAACAAATAGATAGTTCTCCCTCACATCGATGTTTCCCTCCTTCTCTTTCCCCATCCCTTCCCCTCTGTCTAAAAATAAATAAATTTTAAAAATCTTAAAAAAAAAAAAAAAAAGAATGGCAGGAAGTAGATGAGTAGAGTGGGGTGGGTGTCCCAAGTCACAGTGCAGTTTATCATTAATTTACCTTTGAGGTCTGTCTTGGCCGGGTGCTCTGCGCCACGGACAGAATCGGCAGGAAGGGCCCAGCAGGTGAAGGGGCGGAGAGCTGAGTGCGGGCAGGTGTCCACCACCTGAGCCTCTCATGGCGCCCTTTCCCCACGCGAGCTCTTGCAGTTGGAAGAGCACACCAACAAATATGTATCACATTTGTGTCTCCCCTGCGTATATCACTTTTTTTTTTTTTTTTTTTTGGCGGGTGGCAGTCTTTCTCCTGACTTCCGAGCCCGCGGAGGCGTGTGACAGAAGAGGCATTGTTTTCCTAGTGTTGCTCGTAACGTAATTTGTCAAAAGGATGGTGGGTGGGCTAGATAATTTTTAAGGTCTATTTTAGTCCCTGTATCCTTTGTTTTTTCTTTCTCTTATCACGTGTGTTATACTAGGACAATCTCAGTGTAAAGTCGTCAGCTCCAAGTTAAATTGAACAGCTCTTCTGTTTTTAGTTTTTAGAAGAAAGAGGAAAGGAGTTCATTTTCATGCATTCAATCAATAAATATTTATTGAGCTCCTACATTATTCTAGTAGAGAACAATATTCAGATTACAGAAAAATATGGCGAACGGCGATAAGAGCCCTGAGTTCACATAACGCGGGTGACCGGGATGTAAGAGTGGCCCAGGATGGTCCTCTGGCAAGGTGACCTGTGATCGGTTTGTTTGTACAGTCAGTTCTGGGACCCATTCCACTTCAGCCTAGTCCTGCCATGCGCCCTTGAAGGTGATGCACTCTCAGATCCTTCTAGTTTCTGCACAGGGGTGACTGGCCTGTGGCCCTGGCACTAAATACACTGACTGCGACTCTGTTATCAAGGGTCCAATTATTTTTCCTTCTTCTCTATCAGAAAAGAAAAATTTTCAATAAAGAATAAAATAAAAAATCACTTTGACCAGTCAGAGACTTGGGTTATCTGTAACGCTCATACACTAGTTATTCCACAACGACGAGGCCTTGTCTTTGTGATGGGTATGTTCATTGGGAAGAAGACAGTGTCTTCCTGCTTTAGGTCAGAGGTGTCTGGCAACGTGTGTACACCTTCCTCAGGGTATTTCGGGTATGGGGAGGAGACCAGGTGCAGAAAAGCAGAGACTCATTGGTTTGACTGACTCCAAAAAAAAGTCAATTATAATCATTCATGAAAGTGCAACAATACCTCCTGATGAAAACCACATGCTGCTCCTTTGTCACCAGCTTTCCTGGCCGACGTGGTTCCAGTTTCAGAGTTTCTGTGATGGCTTCAGTGTCTGTCTGTTCATTAGAATCACTGCCACAATCTGAGTCCCCCCTTCTGTGACCCGGACTCCCTGTGAGTTCTGTGTCTAATGCTGATGTCGGGGGGTGGGGGGGATGGTTTTGGTCCTCTCTCAGGTAGCATCTTGTGGTGGCTGACCGGGATGAGGGTAGGACGGGCGGGTCTGGCTCTATAGCTCCGGCTTCCCAGGACAGTATATGGCTTTTCCTCTCCAGGAAAGGCTCCTTGGTGGCCATGGCCCCTGGTGTCAGCCTCAGGTGCTGGCCGGTCCCTGTCTCTTTCCAGGCAGGCCGTGTTGGACTGATGTCCAGCTTAAGCAAAATCCATAAACGCTTTGAGTTCTGCACCACAGGGCATATTTCAAGTTCACGGCAGACTTTGTGGCCAAAATGGCAGTTTTTTGAAAAGCCGAAACCCCCAGAATGCTCCTCTACTTACAGTTCTAACTTCTGGGCCAAGCGATGAACTTGACCCCGTAAAGACGAGGCGTCTTTCTTCTTCCCACCCTCATCTTCTTTGGAGAGGCGGTCACGCTGACTCTGTGGCTGTCCTGTTCAGAGTCCCCATTGATCTGTGAGGGCGAAACAACGTAACCACGGCCGCTTTTAAGCAGCTGCCAGTAGTTCACCTGCGGTACGTCCTCGGCCTGTCCCTGTGGACCCCCGACCCTGAGTGACATGTGCCCGTGTGGTGCAGAGAGTGGTCTTTTGATACCCACAAACTGTTTTTAGAAATTTCTTTTGAGTTCTTTTTTTTTTTTTTTGGTTGGTGTCGTCTGTGTATCTTTTATTAAGGAACAAAGGTAAATGTGACGGCAGCTAATGAGACAGTGCCTGCTGCTAAGGCCGCGTTCCTTCTCTAGCAAAGAGTAAGTAAACAGATCAGCTCTAAGTGTGCCCACCCGGAGCTCGAAATGTCAGACGCTACCATTTCCTGGGTTTCCTGCTCGCTCAGCTGGCCTGATCATGAACTTGATAATTTCCTGGGGGGGATTATTGTAGTGGTTTTGCTGTGCTGCTTCGGTCTTTTCTCTCTTTTCTGCATGTTTTACGTACTTGATAGCCTATTGAATGTCACCGGTTTTAATTTTGCATACTAATCAGGGATGGATCCAGGGGTCAGCGGACTTTGTGTTCAGGGCCAGGTGGCAAATAATTTAGACTTCGAAGACTAGGTGGCTCGTGAGCTCTGCTGTCATGGTGCACAAGGAGCCATCAATGATACGTGAGCCAATGGTCATCGATATGTGTCAGCAAACTTTATTTATAAAGTGAGACAGATGTGTCATGCTGACCCTAGACCACAGTATTTACGTCGACCTATTAACACTGTCTGTCAGTTATAGATAATATCTGTCTAGCATAGTCCATTAGAATTCACTAATTAAAAAAACCCCCAGTGATTCGAATTATTGAATATCATTTTATAAGCTTGACTGTCATTACCGAGAGTCCATGGCAGTGAAATAGCTTTATTTCCCCAGGCGAAATTCTTGTTTTTTGGAGAAGAAATAATTCTCTTTGCAGTGTATCTCACGTGAACATAAAACAGACTGTCATGTAAAAGTGAAGCCAGTCACTATCAGGCCGTGCTGGGACTAAAGGGCATCAGAGTGGGCGTTTTTTTTAAACTGTGCGAAGAACAAGATGTAAAATTATACAGTTTATTGGAAGATAAGCAGAGACGGAGGAGTAATTATGGAGAAGGGCACCACAGAACCAAGCTTTCTTCCCAGGCCGGGGAATTCAAGTCAAAAATGTATGATCCGACAGCGTCCCCGCCTAGCATCAAGTTTTCTCTCCCCACCTGTGTTGAACTGACCATCAGAATATCCCCAGACCTTCTCGCTCCAAGGCAGACTCCACTCTGGATGCCGACGTGTTCGGCACCCGCCCCCACCTCAAACCGCCCGCGAAAATGAGTTCAGAATGGAGTGAAGGCTTGAACGTGAGACCTGAAACCATAAGCCCCCTTGAAGGAAGCGCAGAGGAAAAGCCCCCTGACGCTGGCCCGGGTGGTGATTTTTTTGGCTAGGACACCAGCAGCACAGGTACGATGTGAAAAATAAATAAATGGGATTCTGTCAAGCTTTCTGCACAGCAAAGGAAGCAATCAACAAAACGGAAGGACAGTCTACCGAGTGGGAGGAAATATTTGTAAGCCATCTGTCTGATAAGGGGTTAATATAAATATATAGGAGGGACTCATACAACTTAATAGCAAAACCACAACAGGCCAGTAAAAATGGCCCAGGGCTCTGAGTAGCTGTCTCCCTAAAGACATACGGATGGCGGACAGTCAATGAAAAGGGGCTCAGCATCGCTGGTCATGAGGAAAATGAGAATCAAAGCCTCACCGAGGTATCACCTCACACCTGCTAGAAAGGCTGCTATCCAGTAGACAAGAGAGAGGCCTGGGCAAGTAGGTGGACACAAGGAGACCCGCGTGCACTGCCGGTGGGAGTGTAGGCTGGCGCGGCCGCTGTGGACGTTAGCATGGAGGCTCCCCCTCCCAGAATTAAAAATAAAACTCCCAAACCACCCAGCGATCCTCCTTCCGGGTGTACGTCCAAAGGAAACGAAGTCCCTGTCTTGCAGAAATATCTTCCTTTCCATGTTCACTGAAGCATTAGCCACAAGAACCAAACCACGGAGACGACGTCTGTGTCCCTTGCCCGGTGAGGGGGAGGAAAAAAGGCGGTGTGTGTGTATACACAGTGGGCTATTTTTCAGTCATAAAAAATAAGGAAACCCTGCCATTTATGACAATACGGATGGACCTTGAGGGCATTACGCTAAGTGAATTAAGACAGAGCAGAGAAAGACACATAATGTTGCCTCATACGTGAGGTCTGAGCAAGGGAAACTCGTTCTCTGGCGAGTGGAGTGGCAGCTGTCGGGCTGGGCGGGGAGGGGGGAGGCGTTGGTCCAAGGACACAGACTTACAAGATGAATAATCTCTGGGGATCTAATGTACAACAGGCGACTGTAGTTAATAATTACTAACAATACTGTATTGTGTACTTGAAAGTTCCTGACAGAGTAGATCTGAAATGTTCTCATCACATGCACAAAAAGGTAGTTCTGTGAGATGATGGAGGTGTTAACTAACCTTAATTGTGTTAATAATTTTGCAATATATACTCGTATCGAATGATGACACTGTACTCCTTAAACTTACCCAATATTGTATGTCAGTTATATCTTAATAAGCTGCCAGCGGGGTGAGGGGAGACTTTGGATTTAATTCACGAACATGGGGAGCTGCTGAACGATTTTGAGAAAGGAAGTGACAGGAAATGACACGTTGAAATGGTCACCTTGTCAGGTCTGGAAATTGGCCGAGGGGGTGGAAGGGTGGGAGCAGGAAAACCGGGTAAGGAACCCGCCTGGGGCCGGAGCCGTCACAGTGGTGAGAAGAGTTTAGATTCTCATTTTAAGACGGAGCGCCAACAGTATTTGCCGACCGACTGGATGTGGCTTGTAAGAGAAAGAGGAGTCGGGGGTGAAAGAAATTGTTCGGATTAATATCCCTCCACCACGGTCAGTCGTGTCCCCACCATTAGCGGATTCTGCCCATTTTGTGCTAGGTTTCTACTTTCTTGCCTGTTACCTAGTGGTTCTCCACCAGAGACTCTAGTCACCCTTTACAAAAACTGAAAGTGAGTCATTCATTCTGAGTTTAGGAAATTGCCTTTCAAGACGCTAAAATCGAAATCTAGCCACTGGTCAATCCGACGGTCGATTTGATTGACAAAATAAGGCAAAACCACAGCCCCGAGTCCGGCCTTCCCGCTAGTAGACGATCCCCCTTCACTTCATGTACAGTCCCCACAACTTCGGCCTTTTAGGAAGAATTCATTTATTCAGAGGCCATGAGGCAAGGGACTGCTTTGTAGCAGACATTCGGTTAGTGCTGGGGACAAGAGGGCACAAAGCACGTCCTCCCTGCACGGAGCTGCCCTCTCCTAGGAGACGCAGAGGTGTAATCGAGTTGGGGAATCGAATCCAATTAGTGATAGGTCAGTGGTGGGGACAGAGGTCCATGGGGACAGACAATGGCACAACCTCATTTTATCTGGAGGATTTGGGGAAGCTGGTAGGAGAGGAGTGGTGTGTGGTTCCTTACGTCAGGCGCCAGGGTGGGATTCGAGGTCCAGGAGCAGTACAGTGGGACGCCACGGAGGACGGCATGTTGGGTGGTCTGTGCACACCTTTGTTCAGGCCAGGGGTTTGGGAGCATGTGGGTGGGTGGCGGGCGTGAGTCTGAAAGGCAAAACAGTGTCAGTCTTGAACAGTCTTGTATGTGACAGGGAGAGAGTTGAAATAAAACCTGTGGACCTTGGGAATTAGCACAGACCTTCTCAGGAGGGGGACAGAGGGACAAGAGGATTCGACCAAGGCTTTGGAGTGGTTCCTTGGCAATGCTGTGGACCATGGGCTGGACAGCGAGGTGACCTGGGACAGGGAAACCAGTTGGTCTGTTGCACTGCTCCTTGCAGGGGGTGAAGAGGACCCGCCTTGAGCAGTGTAGAGAGAGAGGAAGAGACACATGGAAGAGCTCCTTAAAGGCGTACTTAGCACATGCTGGTTGAGAATGACATATGGGCGCATGAGCAGAAGGGGCTAAGATGGCCCCTGGGTACCTGTGACGAGCCAAGGCAGCACGTCACTCCGCATCAGGGAGAGTCTCCTCCGGTGGAGATAACTGAAAAGCCACTGAGAAGTTCAGGATGGAGTCTGGCTGGGAAATGAAATTCCATTCGTGAAAAATCTCTTAGACATTAACCTGTCTTTTTTACGGGAATGTAGGAATTTTTTTCCTCATTCCTAACAGCAAGGGCAAAAACTTTTAGCTGTGTACGTATTGAATAAGAATGCGGTTTTGTATCTGTGATAGTAATGGCAAAATCTCTTTAGCTACACACATAATTAAGAAATGCATTTTGTAAATACCTCTGTAAAACAAAACAAGACCCCCAAAATGGCAAGTTGAGGGCCAGAAAATTTGTAGGGTAACCGAGACACAAGCCCTGCGGGGGGCACCGCACACTGAAGCTGCCGTACGTGTGGGGAAGACTGTGTGGCCACATGTAGGGAGAACCGTAAAGACGCACACGCCATCTTGCCCAGCAGTCCCAGTCCTGCTTGTCTAAGAGCAGTGCTTCAGTGTCTGTTAATGAAAATTTGCCACAGAGATGGGACCCATACGAGTTCAAAGGGAGTGGTTTAACAGGTCTGCATATGTTTCTGCTCAGGCTGTGGAGAAACATGGAAGGACAGTTACCTTGATGTCAACATAGCCTCGGTAATTGTCACAACGCTGCAAATATCTGTACACCAATGAGGCTCACGGGAAAATCATTAAAAATGAAAACCGTCAGAGTGGTAAATTATAGGTAATCCTCTCTCCCTCTTCCTTTCCAAAGCAATGCTCATGTCAGAACAACTTTTCAGAAGCTTCTTAAAAGGTATACATGTATCAGGTCGCCATGAAGCATGCCTCTAGACCTGCTCCAAACACTGTAACTTAAATGTTTCTTGAGTCCCTGGGGAAGGCAGCATGACGAAGGGGCGTTCACTTGAACAAGGGCCGAGGAGGGGCGTGAGAAGAAAAAGAAGGCAAAGCAGTGAGCAGTTTGGGGTGGCAGCCGTGTCCCTTCCCCTCCGGAAGGGAGTCACTGTGCATGGTCTCAGGGGCCTGTGGTCCCTGGTAGTGGAAGCCTCATGTCACAGCGGGTGTCATGTGACACTGGTGGGATGGCAGGACCACAGTGACCACCTTTCCTTTACACTGTCCACGCGCTGGGGACAGTGACATGGCCTGGGGGGCATGTCTGGGTGGAGCAGTGGAAGATTTGAATTGAGGCTGGTGGCAGCAGAGGAGACAACCACATTTGTTGTCCCCGTATGTTTGCTTTCACTGATGCGTTAACCACAGGTGAGGAGGAGAAGGCCGCAGGGGGCAGGGTTCCTATGAATAGGGGAATTTTTTTTTTTTCCAAAAAAAAAAAAAGGCATCAGTATTGCAAAGACTTTCCGCCATTGCACACCCGCCTCCGAAGCCCCCTCATACCACAGGAAGTGTGCTGACCATCGAGGGGATAAAAGGGGTTCAGGAGCAGTTGAAGCTCATCCTCTCTCAGCCCAGCTCAGCTCAGCTCAGCTCAGCCCAGCCCAGCAGGACCTCAGCCATGCGCGCTCTCATCCTGGCCGTCTTTGGCATCTGCTACCTCGCCACCTACGTCGTGGAGGGTAAGTCGAAAGGTTGTCCCAGGGTAGGGAACGGGTGTGCAGGCACGTGGGCACATGGCTTGGCTTTGACGAGAGTGCTTTCTCCAGGGAAAACCTCAGACTTCCCCTGTGCAAAGTGGGAGTGATAATTTTGACTCTTGGTGGACCTTGTAGCTTCCAAAGACAGAACTTGGTTAGAACCTGGGCTCCTGCTTTTCATAATTAGGTGATTTGGGATAAATCTCTTAATCTCCTTGGGCCCACCCTTAGTTATTTATAGGTTGACTATCATAACAATTACTCTCCTCTAGGATTAAAATGAAGTAAATCTTAGGATCGCTTATCAGAGTTCCTCACAAGGAGTGTTTCTTGAATAAATGTTACCTGTGAGACAGGGTAACAATTGTATATGCCTTTGTAGCTTTTGCCTGTGGAATTCTGATCCTGGTAAATTCTCAAAATTTTTGAGAATTCAGTCACAATGTGCGGATGAGCTAGAGGGTGTATGTTCTGAAGCAAACCAGTGTTTTCTGTTGAAAAGAAAGACTGGATGCTCATACCTTCCGACAAGGAAATCAGTATTCACCTTGGGTGTGGGGGGGAATTTATGATTACTGTTCTGAATGTTGCTCCCAATTATGATAAGTTTCTTGAGCTTATAAGAGACTGTGGGATACGTGCCAGTAGGTTGGTGCCTTGCACACCGTCAAACAAGCCTGTGGGACACACCCCGTGACGCAGAGCCGTCGTGGGCCCCACCTGTGTGTGCCACCAACATTGCCTGCAGGACCGTTTTCCCCACCTGTGGCTCTGGAACAAGAGGGACTGTCCTTCGGGTGTCATTCATGTTGCAGTTAACCCTGTTCTCAATGTCCTCATTGGTAGACTTATTATATAGACTGTAGACTCTCTGATCAGAGATGCCCAGGGGTGTCCATGACTAGAGGTGGCCAAGTTGGGAACTCCCTGAAATCATGAGCGAAATGAAAACTGTTGATGAGACACAAAGGGTTTAAGACAGCTAAATGAGGCCCAGAGTGGCAGTGCAGCTGGCATTCTGCTGACACCGCAGACGGGCCACTGGCTGGTGACCCAGGTTGGGGAAGGGGTATGGAGCCCATTAGAGACGGAGGAGCGCGCTGCAGACATCACTGGCCTCCGGGCCCTAAGTTTTCTGCTCCAGCGGCCTCTTCGAGTCCACGGGGCTGAGCTGCTCACGCACAGTGAGGGGCAAGGCGACCTGTGCTTTGACTCAGTGCTGCTGGAGGTGACAAGGTGATGTCTTAACCGGTAACATAGACACGCTCCCGTGGCTGAGAGTAAGGGGGGTTAGGGACTTAGACGTCAGTAGGGCTCTCCGCGTCTGGTGAGTCCATGCAAACTATTTCCCAGAGAAAAGTGGTGTTTCTGAAGCAGTGAGAGAAACTGGGCGCAGAGACAGTTCAGCATTAAAAAGTAAATTGGCCGAGAGAGAGGATAAAGAGCGCGCCGGGCAATGGGAGTGATGGAAACGGGGAGGGGGGGAGGGGCAAGGTTTGCAAACACCTTCGGCTTGGTTTCCTGTTTTTAAAAACGCCAAGCTTGCTCACCCTCGGCCGTTACCGAAGGTACTTTTTAGCTGAGTATTTCTCTGGGAAGCAAATGCCAGTCTCTTCGGCTTAGGAGAGAATCTACACTTAGCAACCGTGCGTAGATTTTGCCAAACCCTTAGTGCCATCAACTCTCCCGAGCTCTTCTGCCCCCCCCCCCCGCCCCCAGGCCCACATCAGATGGCTCTCTAAGCGGAATAGCTTCATCCCCCTTCATTCCCCATGGGCCTTTTGCACGGAGGACGAATACTTTATGAGCTCCTTCTTCTCTGTATCTCACCTTTCAGCATTTAACACGAGACCACCCCGCCTTATTCTGCCAAAAACCAGTGGGTTCCCCCCATTTAGTGTTACCTTCCTCAGATTATTCCTCATCACATCACATCTTCCTTACATTGTTTGTGAGGCTATCATGTTGGCGCTGCTCGAAGTTACATCGTATTTCTTTGTCTGACCGGTTTTCCTCGCCAGGGGTGGGGAGTGAAGTCCTGGAACGGCAGATCTGCGTGAGCCTGACCTCCCGGCGCCTGCCAGTGAAAAACATCAAGACCTACACCATCCGGGAGGGGCCCCTGCGAGCGGTCATGTGAGTTTCTGTCCCCAGAGCGGGGGCCCGGGGACCGCAGCATACAGAGTTGCTGCCCTGATCGGGAAAAACAGGTCCCCATAGATGGGGACCTCCACTTAGCCAACGGCCCTGCAGTTTCCCATAGTCACTATGCCTTTACATAGTGCCACGTAAGGGTCGTAGCAAAAATGTGGCAACCAGGTAAAGAATAGCTATCCTTTCCAATTTAGTTTAGCAGGAAACTCTGGTTGAAGCCAGAGGAACACTGTGCCCGGTTCCGAGGGTTAGGGTTCGAGGTGGCTAGCTCAGGTCAGGATTCAACCACAGAGCCATCCTCGTGTGAAAATCTCCCCTGCCCCGCCCCCCGCCCCGTCAGGTGCGTTGGAGTATGGGCGCCATGGCCTATCAGTTGCCAGATCTCAAGAGAATGTGTCAAAAACTAGCCAACACGGCGCTACTCCTTTTCCAGGGTGTCACCGTCAGAATAGCAGCTCTTCCCAACACGAAACTACAACTGTACCCAAAGAAATGGCGATAATCGCCTTTTGTTCAGAAAATGAGATGAGTGCATTCAGATTTGAAAAAGGAGGTGATCTGTAGTAACCGGAGCAGGTGACGCCAGGCGTCCAGCTGCATGGCGGCGTTCGGTGGCATGGCTGAGAGGAGGAGCCCAGGGGTCTCGTCAAATAAAGGAGCCGGGCGCAACCCTGTGGCCTTTCTCCTCCGCGTTAAAATGGATGGTGGGAGGAGAGGGTTTCATTCATGGTCTGGCAGTTCAGCGGCCCCCGCCAGAGCTGTTGTAGGTGATCAGATCTTAACTCCTGGTCCCAAGGCTTCAAGGGTGGGACTAACGTGGCCTGTTTTTCCTTATGTTGAAGATTTATCACCAGACGTGGCTTTAAAGTCTGTGCTGATCCCCAAGTTGACTGGGTGAAGAAAGCAATTGATACTGTGGACAACAGAGAGAACACGAAGCAGAGCAAGGCTACGGGAGCCCAGAAGCCCACAGACACCGCCGCGACCCGGGCTCGGTAGGGGGCGTGTGGCCCCCTGCGCCAGCCGGCTGATTTCCCTTTGCAAGCTCATGGACTCATTAAATTATCCTCACCTTTCCTGAAAGCACTGCCTGTGTCAAGTTATTTTCTTGTATTTTTGTATTTTTATTTTTCATGTCTTGGGTATTCGTGTAGCTGCTTTTATTAATAAATATTTATTACTGGAAATCGTCCCAACGTCTACTCATTGCGTATGGGGACAGGTAGCATGTCCTGTATGTTCTATTCCTGTGCTAACCGTACCTCCCCGTCTGGTAGCACCTGTGAAGGGAGAGAGCTGGGGCCGTGCTCAAGAGTTGGAAGCTATAGGTCTCTGCGCTTGAACCACGAGCGACACCCGTCTTCATAATGGGGTTCTTTATGGAATAAGGATAAAATCCAGCTGCCACGGGCTTCCCCTTCTGAGGGCCCACTGCTTTGACAAGTGACTTCAGCCTCGTTGGACCTTGAAAAGATTCTCTTCTCTCCTTTTCATTCGATCTCCCGGGGAAGGAGGGAAAAAAGGGGCAGGCTTATCAGTTTTTTTATTTGTCAGGGTGGCATAGGTTAGACTTTTGGTGAAAAGATGTTTTATTCAAATAAAAGAACCAGTACCGTTCGACTGGGCGATGATCTTGCTGCCTCTATGTGAATTCTGTAATTGTCACCTCCAGTCACCACCCAGTCATGCTTTTCTGCTTCTAGCGTCCTAACTCCGTCACCTGGAACATTTCTCGAATGTGATCACAATTTACAGTAAAGTTTCAGTTAGATGTTTTTCTGGCCACTTAACACCCAGACTCATGCTCTCTTGTACCGTCATTAACTTGCTGATTTGATTCATGTTCATGGCTCTGCTGTCCGAGTCGCTGGTGACGGACGAATGTCCATCTGACTCTTCACAGTAAGACCCGACCAGGCCTTGACAGTCTCAAGGGCAGAGAAAGTCCTAACTGTTGTCTGGTCCTCAGCAACTTCAAGGTCTTTCAGGGGGCACCTGAGGGTGGCTTCCTTCCACAAATCCAGCCGGTGAACCAGAGCGGAAACCACGCAAAAACTGCCTCCTGGCCAAAGGATGGAAGGGGGGCCGTCCGTCCTTTCTCCTTGCCATTTGCCCACAGTAATTTTCAAAGCCAGTCTTAAAGAAAACAAATACTAAGCCTGAAACACTTGTTTTATGAGGGGTGGAACGTGGGAAAGTCTACAGGAGATGAGGGCTGTGGCTTCCTGACTGAATGTGTATTGTGTTTCCTGAAAGTGTCCCAGACGGGAGAGGTTCTCATGAGGTAATAATATGATAGGACACGCAGAAGGATACAGGTGTGCACGTCTTGTTGACTTACCAGGTTATCTAAGGTGTCGCATGTGACCCCTGGGGCTTTCAACTGAATAGTGAATGTAACTCCGAACTACTTGACTGGAGGTTTTGCATTCATTTGGGTAGAGGACTCGAATTTATCAACTGTACCCATGAGGTTTATTGGGTTTCAGGTCAATTCAAAGCAATAATCTAAGGTGTTTTTTTATATATATACATATATGTGTGTGTGTGTATATATATATATATATATTTTTTTTTTTAGCGGCTGCGACCCCTCCTCTGTGTACCTATGGCATCTTGTACTTATCTTTTACCTGAAACTTATCAGTTTGTGTTGAAATTGCTCCTTTGCCTGTCTGGGCTCCTCCCGGCCCCCTGACGTCAGACTAGAAGCTGCTTACGCGTAATCCTTTATTTTTTCTAAGTCATACTTTTTAATTAAAATTTATTGGGGGAACCTTGGTTAATAACACTGTATAAACTTCAGGTGTACATCTTTATAATATGACACCTGTGTGCTCTGTGGTGTGCTCACCAGCCAAAGTCTAGTCTCTTTCTGTCACCATGTGTTTGACCCCCTTTACCTCGTTCATCTTCCCGTTTGGTAACCACCTTTCTATTTCTCTGTATCTATGAGCTTCTTTTTTGTTTGTTTTTTCAGTGTGTGGCTTTTTGTTTTATATCCCCCATGAGTGACATCAGGTGATTGTCTTTTTCTGCCTGACTTAATTTCACTTGGCATAATGCTCTCGAGATCCATCTGTGTTGTCGCAAATGACAGTATTTCATCCTTCCTGTGGCTGCGTAGTATCCCATCGTATGTACGAACCACATCTTCTTTACCTGGTCGTCTGTTGAAAGATGCTTAGGATGCCTCTATGTCTTGGCTACTCCGGATGATGTTGCAATGAACACAGGGTGCATTTACCTTTACGGATATGTATTTTCGAACTTTTCCGGCTTGTGTATTTATTTATGTCAGCTCTCTGGTGCCTAGAATAGGCTGTGTGGGGTCAGTTCATATTTGTTGGATGAATAGGAGAAAGAATATTTTTACCTTATTTCCTTTATTCTACTCTCTTTGTGTTTTTTTTTTAAAGATTTTTAAAAATTTATTTTATTTTTAGACAGAGGGTAAGTGAGGGAGAGAAACATCACTGTGTGGTTGCCTCTCATGTGCCCCCTACTGGGGACCTGGCCCGCAACCCAGGCCTGTGCCCAGACTGGGAATCGAACCGGTGATCATTTGGTTCAGAGTCTGAAACTCAATCCACTGAGCCACACCAGCCAGGTGTACTCTCTCTTTTTATTCCTCAAATTATGTATAACACAAAATAAATGTCATGAAAAGCAAGTTCAATTCAGCAAACATTTTTCAGTACTTTATATAGGACAGGTTCTGTGTTGACCTTAGGATAAACCAAGATAAGCAAAACTCCATGTCTGCCCTCCAGGAACTCGGTGACGAGACTGTGATGTCAACAAGCTCACAGCACGGGATTTGGAACAGGGGAGAATGAGGACGTGTTCGAACGACAAAAATAACACGGAGAACAGAATGATTGAC
Organism: Mormoops blainvillei; assembly: GCA_004026545.1. Classification (NCBI taxonomy): domain Eukaryota; kingdom Metazoa; phylum Chordata; class Mammalia; order Chiroptera; family Mormoopidae; genus Mormoops; species Mormoops blainvillei. The sequence goes on from PVJD01009954.1 coordinate 24,674, forward strand.
TATCTCGGGAATGTTCTTGCAAAGGACTTCTGAGTTTATACGTAATTCTGATTTATTTTTATTAACAGGACATGCCTGGAAGATGCACCCTTAGTTGGCCTGAAGAAGGGTGTTGTCCCATATTTTCTCTTTTGACTAGGAAATCCCTCCACTGAGATTATATTGGTATCATGTTTTATTCTTTTCTGGGCGTTTGATATACCAACGCTATCACTGTAATTTAATCGGTGAGAAAACTGAGCAGGAGCGAGATGGTCCCTCTTGGCTAAGAGCACACGGTTGCTGAGAAACCAGCCAGCCTGGTCTCAGACACGGATGTCCCCGATGTCCCGGCCTCACGAAGCCAAGTGACAGTGTAGGGACCTTCCCTGGACAACATACCCGGGACTTCCCAAAGCCCAGACACATCATGTCACGACTCTCGCGAGTTTTCAGATAAATTAAAAGTGTTGGAAGACCATAACGAAAATTTCCCATTTGATGTTTTCTATGCAATTATTTTAAACATGTTTTTATTTTATCAAAGACATACATGAACATGGTCAAAAGTTTAAATAGTACAGAAGGGTTCCCGTGAAGACCAAGAACTCCCCATCCTCTTCTCTTTCTTTCTACTGTTTCCCGTACCAGGCAGCTGCCCTCACTCTTGGAGCTGATGATTCTCCCGACAGTCACGGTCACCAATATTTGCGAAAACCCCCCGTATTTCCTGGGTTGTCAGTTTTGGACGTTATCTGCGGCTGCCTCTCTGACACACTCAGCCCCAGCCCCCTCTCCACCCTGTCCGTGTAGCTGTGTGGCTATTCTCAGTTGGTTATGTGTACGGCTTTCTGTAACATCCCTATCATTTATTTCTTCTGCCGTCAGCTACGTGCAGTGTTTCCCAACCTTCCATTTTGTGAGACGGTTCTGTCTCCTCTAGCCGCCTTTGGCTCTGTAACCAGCGCTCTTTAACCGCTTTGCAAATATTGGGACATTTAATCACGTAACAGACCTCGATGACAGCCGGGCGACTAAGGATAACGAGGCCACTGGTTTGTGAGGGGTGCAGCTCAGGTCTGAGCACGAGGCCACTGGTTTGTGAGGGCTGCAGCTCAGGTCTGAGCCTGGACAGGTGTGGCCTCGTGTTTGTGCTGCTGTCCACAGGGACAGAACCCAGCGCCATGAAGACCCATGGAGACAGTACTCAGACCTACCTGCCATCTTCACATCAGCCATGAACTGAACAAGGTCGTTGCATCCACGGAGCTTCCGTTCTGGTAAAATGTGCCCTCTCTCTTTTTTTTCCAGGATCCCTTCTTCTGCTCCCTCAACCAAGGGGTGCGTATTGGGAGACAGATACAGCCGGTCCAGACGCCCTGCTGGGCCCCGGGGTGCCGTGGGGGAGCTGGACGCAGTCCTTACCTTCAGGGAGCTCACCCTCGTAAGTAGACAATTGCCACAAAGTGTCACGTGTGCGACGATAGCAAAGCGGAGAGAGTAAGGTGTGGACACACAGCAGTGCGTGCACAGGGTCAGGAGAGGCTGCCCCTTGGGAATCGCCATTACCCTGAGACCTGCAGGGCACATCGGAGCCATTCAGGGGGTTTCAGTGCTTTCCAGGTGAAGGGCACACAGCACACGAAAAGGCCTGCAGGTGAGAGAGTTTTAATGCGTAAGGAAATGCAAGTACAGTTGACCCTTGAACAACACAGAGGTGGGGGACACTGACTGCCATGCAGCCGAAAATCCACAGATAACTTTGGGCTCCTCCACACTTAACTGCCAATGGCCTCCTCTTGACCGGAGGCCTTACTGATAACATAAAGAGTGGATTAACACATATTTTGTATGTTATATATATTCTACACTGTATTTTTGTAAGAAAGTAAGCTGGAGAAAAGAAAATATTAAGAAAATTCTAAGGAAACTGCATTTAGAGTACTTATTGGTAAAAATCCATGTATAAGTAGACCCATGATGTTCAAACTCATGTTTTTTAAGGGTCAACTGTGGTTTCATGTGGCCGAGGGACAGACCGGAGGTGAGAGAATGGAGGGAGGGCAGAGCGATGGAGGGGTCGTCACCTGGCCTCCGCCCACCAGGCCAAGATGTGTGTGCTTTGTGGGAAAGGCTGTGCGGAATGAGACCAGGTGGCCGTGGGGCTCAGGAAGTGGGGGTGAGGTATCGGGGAAGCCAGTTCCGAGGTGGCCCTGGACCTGGGGACCTTTGAACTTGGCCTGGTGCAGCACGATTCCCCTTCCCTCCTGGGCCTTTTCCGCGTAGCTGGGGCTCACGGTAGGTGCGTGACGGCCTGGCTCCGAGTGCAGGCCACTCAGGCCGTGACCCTGCTCATCAGCGGCCCGGCTGTGGGGAGCCAGGCTGGGATGGGAGAGCAGTGCGTTATGGGAAGAGCCGTATTATTTGCACTGTTGATTGAGAAGCAAAGGTTGAGCCTGTGGGGCCAAGATGGGAGCGGCCACCAAGAGGAAGGACGAGGCGAAGGTGAGACAGAGTCACCTCGGTCTCGGTGGGCGTCGGGGTTCACAGACCAGCCTCTGCTGGTTTTAATCAGCCTCCTTCGTGGCGCACCCATGGAGGGCAAGGGGCGCGCGGCCTCGTCTGCGGTCATGACGCCTGTGAGCGCCGGGGGGAAATGCCGTCGCCGGGGCTGCTCCCACCTGGATGTTTCAAAGGGCCCCACGCAGGGCGCCTCTCCTCAGGCCCTGCTGGTGTCCCCGGCCTGGGCGACTCCCCTCCCGTGTGCCCACCAGCCCGGGGCGTACCTGGGAGATTGCTCACGCCACCCTGAAACACCAGCTTGTTTTTCTTCATTTTCTCTCTTACTTAGTAGTTGGGGTGGGGCCCGCAAATCGGATCTCCCGTGTACCTGGAACCGGGCACAGTGCCCAGGACATCCCAGGCTTCTGATAACTTCTGTGGAACAGATATTACGTTATATATCCATCCCCACTCTCGCCACCATCATAAAAAGACAGAGGAAGGCAGATGGAGACCGACTAAACCCGCCCCGTCGATGTTGGGAAAGGCTGTTTCAGAAGAGGCTGGGTAAAATTCGTACTTTGACAGCAGAGGAGAGCCTGCCCGGCAGAGAAGTGGGGGCAGAGGAAACCGCGGGAATGAACGGAAGCCCAGAGGCAGGGAAGCCAGGGCACGTTTAGGTAACTGGCTCATTTCCGGGATGGCCCAGGTGCAGAGCTCGGGGTCGCCGGGCAGAGGGACCTGAGGCCAGACTGAGCCGACCCTGGGGGCCGCGATAATGGTGGGGTCCCAGAAGGCCCCAGGGGGCAATGCAGTCAGGTCTGAGGGGACCGTGGTGTCAGTCCAGGCTGGAGGCGACGGTGGCCTGAAGGAGGTAGCTGTGGGAACAGTGAGTGCCCGAGACAGGGCCGGAATGACACGGTCGTCGGCTGGATGTGGGGAATGAGCCCATTGTCGGAATTGAGACCACCCTGAGGTTGCCAGCTTGGGTGACCGGTTAAGAAACTGCACAAGTTGACCAGTAAGATTTTAGTCTAATTTCTGGGGTGCTTGCTAACAGACTCCCAAGAAAGCAGCAGCAAGGAGAAGAAAGAGCCCGGGGAAAGTCAAAAGCTGATTACTGAGTAATTCGGACAAAAGCCCAAACTCCATTTTAATTCCCTTTTGACAGCCAATTTTGTACAGAGATGAGGTAAAAGTAAAACTATCTGTGGAACTCTCTTGGCCCCCCCACCCAGGGGGGAAAAAAAAGTAACACACACACGGGTCCAGTATCCACCGAGTGAGTCACCAGGGCTATTTTAAGAGGGATTTGTCACTGGGCCGTGGGAGGCAAGGAGGAGCAGCGCAATGAGTCCCTAATGACAGAACAAGAGAAATGAGGTGACAGAAGAGGCGCTGGGTGGGAATTAAGAGTGTCCGAGTGTGGCCGCTAGGCGGAGTTTGGCGAGGGAGGGCAAGCGGGGAGGGCAGCGGGATGTTTTTCTATCTTTGGGAGGAACTAGTGAAAACTGGGACAGACCGCCAAGGGCCAAAGGCCAGCGAAGTGACCTGGCGTCATGGTTTCGGAGGCAGCCAGGAATCTCAGCTGAGAGAAAGCTGCCTACCTCCCTCCCCCCACTTCCCAAAGAAATGTCAGATACAGGTGACATGTGTTGATTTCCCGCCACACTGTGTTGCCCCGGAGCAGTTGCTAAGGCATCTTCCCAAAACCTGTGGTTTCTCTCCTCGAGCTGGAACTGCTGAATGAGGTACTTGCAAGAAGCTGTACGTTCCAGAGTGAGGAAACAAAGGGCTGCATGGCCAGGCTGAGACGATCTTAGAACCAGTGATGCTGTAAGGAAGATTGGATGTCTGTTTCTCTGCAGACTGGGCTTGGGGGTGGGGGTGGAGAGGTGGACGAATGACCGATGGTCACGTGTGCGCGCTCACTCGCTCGCTCGCTCTGCAGTACGGGCGAGGTGGTTAGCAAGCTCAGGTGCGCCTGGCTTTGTGTGCTCATTTCCCCGACTCACCCTACAGGTGACCGTGGGAAAATTCCTCGGTTTCTCTGTGTCTCCAGTTGCCTCTCCATAAACTTGGAATACGGGTGTTGCCCTCCCAGGACTTAAATGTGAGCCCGGCCCACGGTGAAGCCTCCGCGGTGCCACGCGTGTTAGCTTTTAGCATCCCTCGTGGGTGGGAAGGAGAGGCTGCGGCGGAAACGGGGCAGGTACGTGAAGCCTCTGCGGGATTTCCTGGACGCTGGCGTTACTGGGCGAGCTGTTGGTCTTCGTCATTTAGGCAGAACAGGGTTTCGTGTTCTTTATTTTCTTAATAGTTGCATAGAACTCGTCAAACTCTAGAGTGTTCTGTGGGCCCTTCTACCATGAGAGCCTGCATTTTAAAAAAACGATGCTATGGTCAACTGTACTTTGGAAATGATCAGACCGTCTTCCGTCCCCTCGGAGAGTGACCGTGACAGAACTCATCAACCTCTTCAAGGAGCACCGCGGAAAAGACCTCACATATCTCCTCAGGTTCACCTGAGCACGAAACTCCATCCCATGTACCATGTATTACATCCCAAGAGCACCTAGTGGGTGTGTATTCTTTAAGACAGGGGAGACCCGAGGTCTACTCAGATCTGTAATCTTGAAAGAGCAAAGCCACGATCCACTCACAGCATCGGCACAGTCGGGAAGATCCGGTCCTCTCGCTTCTTGTCTCTGTGACCTGTGGAAGCGTGGCCCCCCACTTGGGAGGTGTCCGTTGTCCTGGAGTGTGTGTGTGTGCGTGTGTGTCCGAGGTGCTTGCAGACTCTTTGGTTCCTTTATGTTGTTCAAACTCCCTAACTTATTACCTCGCTACCGTTTTTAAATTCGGGGGCATGTTTGGAAGAAGTCGTCTTGGGCCCCAAGGATCAGAATTATTTAAGTACTTTGATTGACACCAGCAGAGGAGTCTCATGGTTAGATTGGCCTCATTGAGACCAGCAATCCTTCGATGTTTGTCAAAGGAAATATTGGTTGTGGGCTTGGATTAAAACTTATATTTACATAATTGAAGGTCACTGTCCCAAAAAGCTTACATTGCATGTAACAGATTCGTAATATCTAGTAAAGGATGCATTCGAGGTGGACATGAAGTTCCAAAGGGAGTTGCTTGGCGCGGCTGAAATTGTTTCTTGATGCAGAGACTGGTCGTATCGGTGTGTTCAGTTCATGAAAATTCTCTTAGTCATAAGGCGTATTTTTTGATGCGTGGGTTATATTTCAGTAGAAATTTGAAAGGCATCATTGCCTCATTCACTCTCTTTCACTATGTTTAAGGCTGCATTTTCCTAAGGCACAGAGTTAAATTGGACAGAAGTGAGAGGTCGCAGGCTGTTCTGAAGGTGAAAGATTGAGGGTGGCTAGAAATGAAGGGAGGTAGCTTATTTTTCATCGCCGTCGCCTTGAAAAATTAATTTCACGAGGTCGATATGCTATTAATCATAATCACCTGCGTTATTCCAATAATGAATAGCATCATAGCTAAAGATGAAAGATTAAAGGTTTGGAAATCTTTTTCCTGCTAACCAGTGAAGTCTTTCTCCATCTGTCTTGTCCAATGCAAGATCAACAAAATGAGAAAAAGTGCATAAAAATAAAAAGGTGCCAGTGCACCCTTGATGTACACCCTTGGCACATCATCTCGACACCTTGAAAATGAGGGACAAGGATGGATGCCTTTGTTTACAAATGTCCTTTTTAGAACATTTTCATTTGCAAGGTTCGCAGCAAAAGGCGGGTGAGGGAGGCAAGACGGGAAGGCGGGAATCGCGGTACCGTTTCGCAGTGAGACAGAGAGAAGCAGCTTCCCCCAGGCTGCTTAGAGCTCCAGGGAAGAACTCAGCCAGGGCTCCTGACTCTGACCTTCTGGGCTCTTCGAGCAGTCTGCATTGAATGGGTATTATTTTTATAATGAATAGATGTAAATAAGGGCTTTTCAACAAAATGCGCCCACGACCCCTTATTGAGTGTTCATTTCCTACACGGAAGTGTTACTAACCCTACCAGCAACACTGCAGCACCTCCTGCCGTAAGGTTTTCCGTCAACATGCCAGCAGATGTGTGTTTGAAGCTCCGGGGACTTGAATGTGGCCCCGAAGTGCAAGTGTAATGACGGAAGACAAATCGTCCTCAGTTAACACAGCTAGATCAAGGGTCTACCGGTAGACGGGGCAGCCCACGAGGCCCACGTGAAGATGCGATGGTTTCGACTCCAGCTATTACCACACGGACAGGATGCGGCGTTTTATGCACCAATGGGCAGCGTTTTCCTCATCCTCTTGTTGAAAAGGATGCATGAGTGATTGCAGAGTTTGCGCCCGGTCCCCTGCTGTTGACACTGGCCAGTGACATTCACAGCAGGTCTTGGAGAAGGAGCCTTGGAGGCTCCATAGAAATTTACTGCCTGGGACTTAAAACTATTTTGTCAAGACAGCTGCAGGTCAAGGACGGAAGGGCTCCCCTCCTTTCTGCTGCCTGCCCCTCCAGCGCTGGCGTGCAGCGGTGAGCTTGCACCATGGCGTCAGCTTTCTTCTCGGGCCAGGGTTGAGTCCCCACCTGGAGCTGCAGGGACTTCCCTTGCCCTCCAGTGGTGACCATGGTGACAGCTCTCAGCCTGGGCTTCCTGGCTACCTCCTCTCTCCTCCGCCTTCTGGAACTCAGCAGAGAACACTGGGGAGGATACTGTCCTTCATCTTTCTGGGCATTGGGCGTGATTCTTGGGGGAGGCACCGTCTTCTTTCTGGCGCCGTCTCTACATCCAGACCTTGCCGAGGGAGAGACCCACCTGGGGTTTGGCAGCAGCCTCCCAGCTCTCTCGTCGTCCGAGGCCCCACGCCCCCTTTTGGTTCCTTCCTCACCCGCCTGGCATGCAACATGCTCAGAGCACCCTGGTCTCATCACTGTGTCCATAAGCACTTCTGCAGGCAGGAATGTTTCTAAGACAGAGAGGAAGAGATAAAAGAAAGGAAACTGTAAAAACCGTCTCTTGACATTGAGATGAGCTTAGATGTGAATAAGAGTTTTCTTCTTTCCTTGGTCACATTGCCTGTACAACTTATGAGCAAAAACCCAATTTTCAAGGGCATAGCTCTCCTCAGATTACACTAATAAGTCACCCAATGGGTATGGAGACGTGATATGTCACACTCCGGAGGAAGAAAGAGATGGTGATGGGTCGGCGTCATCCGTCTTGCACGTCCCTGCCCTTCTAGGCTTGGTGTTCAGTCAGATGTATGTAAATGCTGGGAATTTTTAATTTTTCTGAAATGTGTTTAGTTCAGCCTGTAGGGTAAGGGGTTGAATCCCTTAAAACTGAAGCAAATGCAGGAAACCAAGACCTCGCAGCTGCACCTTCTTTTTATGTGACACAGATCTTGCTGACACGCAGAAGCTCCGGGAATTTAAAGTGTTCCTGAAGACCGTTAACTCTGATTTAAGAGGAACAAACTAAGGAAAGCGCTGTCCAGTGGGATTGGAACACACCTACACCCACACACCAATCTCCAAGAATACTCCCAAAGCAACCAAAAAAAAACAAACCCATGTAATTTTCCTCCAGGGTTACACGTTTGGGGGGTTGGTTAACATTAGTTCTCTTTCTGTGACCATGAGCTTGTATTTTTTTTTTCTTCTGTGTGGAGTTATATAAATGTTACAGGAAGTAAAACCCACGCGTGAGACTCCCTACGCGGATGTCGCGTTCGCTGGTGTGCAGACTTCATCGGCGCTTTAGCTCTGACGTGGTCCCGGCAGGCCCTGGCCCTCCACAGGGCAGAGTCACTTCCTGTAGGAAATTAGCTAACCAGTTTGATTTTGGCAAGGAAGACAAGCCCATAGATGCGCTGCGGTAAAGAGTACCTTAGTGCAGACTTCCCTTAAAACAACTAAAATAGCCCTGGCTGGGGGGGCTCAGTTGGTTGGATCATCGTCCCATGCACCAAAAGGTCGTGGGTTCGATTGCCGGTCAGGGCACAGACCTAGGTTGCAGGTTCGGTCCCCGACCGATGTTTCTTTCTCACCTAGATGTTTCTCTCCCTTCCTCTCTCTCTCCTTCCCTTCCCCTCTTTCTGAAGCCAGTTAACATGTCCTCAGGTGAGGATAAAAAAAAGGAAATGTGTTTACTCTTGCACATATGTGATGGGAGGAAGGCCGTGGGTATGGCAATTTCTGGAACGCGTGTGGTCCCACTCTCCGTTCTCATTTTGTCTGCTGTGGCACCTGTGTTAAGCTTCCACTGGGAACAGAAATGGCACATGAAGCACCACGGGGGAGATCGGTCATCGGGTGCTATAGGGGCTGAGGCCAGTGCTAGGTTAGCCAGCAGAGCTGATGCCGGCCCCTCTCCTGGGGCGTACCGTCCAGTTCGGCAGCTCGTGTCAGGTGGGGCAGGGCCTGCGTTGTGTTCACCTTGGTGATAGGAAAACACCTGGACCTGTGACCACTGTCCTCCACCCTGCAAGTCCACCTCTGCGGTGTCACGTGCACAACAGGGTTGGTGACAGGCTTGGAGACAAGCACTACCTGCTTCTTTCCCAAGCCAAAGGCAAGCACGGTCCAGAAGTCTGTCATTGTTTGAGGTTGTCACTGCGACCCAAATAGCAGGTATCCCTCCCACGCCACAGACAAAGGACCCAGGCCCTCCTCGTTTTCTCAGTCTCGACTCTGCGTGCATCTCAAACCCCATTTCACTAGGACAAGGTGGTGTGTTTTCAATGTGGGGTTGCCGTGGGGACCCCCCTCAGTCCCACCCAGGTGACTGTCTCCTGGAGTTCGAAGCTCTGGGATTCTCCTGCTGCCTTTGGGCCCCACCGGGGGTCCCGGAGTTTCCGCTCAGGGCCTAGAGCTCCTTCCTCAGAGTGCGGTCCTGCCCAGGGGAACCGTCCTCCTGCTCATCTCAGGACCCAGGTCCATGCTGGCGCCTTTCTCCCTGCAAGAGAACCTCCCCCCCAACCCGTGCCTATCAGGCTCATTTCGCTTCGTCCCTTTAACTGGCCACGCAGGCGCGGCCTCATTTAGCTTTTCCCGAGTGTTTGCAGGACTCGTCAGGGATGGGTTCCGCTGCCTTTACCGCAGGTCTGCATTCATATGTCATCCTCTGATAAATGCGCCCTGCGTCTGGCAGCCACGCGGTTCATGCGCACATAGAGAAGCAGAGAAAGGGGGCGTGGGGGACGGGGACAAAAGGCAGACCCACGTCTTCGGTCGTCAAGGTTACGCACCAACAAACCAAAAGTGCAAAGTGCACCGCGTGTTCCCCCTGCCCCGCCCTGCAGCCCAGAGGCAGAGGCACCCCGCCGATGCTACCCCGGGAGCGATGAGGAAATGGAAAGGACACTAAAAAGTAAATAAAAATTCCCACCCAGACAACATTTCTTCCCAAGGTGTTGATTGGGAAGCACCAGGTGCCGCAATGATTAATAGATAAGCCCAGATATCTTCTCTGTATTAGGAACCAGCAGCAAATTCAGTTCGGTTCGATCCAGGTCTGTCTCGTTTCTGCAAATTGCTGCTGTACCAGGCCCTGGTGATCCAAAGAAAAATAAGACATGATTATGGGGTTACATATGCTGTGACTGCTAGGACTTTCTTCGCAGGTTGGGCATGTTATATAGATAGCAATGTGAACGCAGCTACACAAGGAACTATTATTTTCATTAATGAAATACTCATTTTTTAGTGCGGTACCCTCGGAGTCTTGCTTACTCCTAGCTGGAGAGAGGAAGGATGCCAGGGATGGTGGCGTCAGGTGGCCTGGAAGTGAGCTGTACCCTCTCAAGCCAGGAAGCTGATCAAAAACCCTGACAGACGCTCGCGCGGGTTGGGTAACCAGGGCGCCTCCGCGCAGATCCCTGCGCGCAGCCCTGGGCTAAACCCCAGGGCCGCCGCTCTGCGGTGGGCGGCGCACGGAGCGCAGGTCCATTAGGATCTAAACAGAGACACGTTGGAAAGCACGAGGGGCGGGCGGTATTCATAGTCGGGCCCGGACAACAGGAGGCACAAACTCGCAAGTGCACCTGCCCGAGCCACTGGCCGTCCGCGAGAGTGACGGGAATAAAAGGGCCAACTTAAACGTTGGCAAGGGCATCTCAGAGCCCTACAGCCTCTTCTGAATGAGATCTCAAACCCCAGCCCAGAATCCCGAGGTGGATTCTCCCCGCGTTCGCCGTCAGAGCGAGGCGGTCTCCCGGGAATAGCGCCGCACGCGGACTTTCCCGCCACCTCCCGATTTCAGCTTTTGCAGATTTCCCGAGGGGCAGTTTTACTGTCCCCAGATCTGGAGTTGTTAAAATGTTTACTTGTCTTTGAGCTGGTGTGGGGGAAAAAAAGAAGAGTATAGTTTGGTGCTTTTCTTTTCATGGGACATTGAATTTGTGAGTGATGTCAAGGATTGAACGTATATTTAAGTAACTTCCTTGTAGACTATTCTAATAATATCACATCTTATTATTTTTTATAAAGCAGTGCATACAGACTTATTACAGTCATTTTAAAAACAAGGGAAGATACACAAGAGAAAATTCAGTCACCTGTTAACCCATCACTAGAAGGAAAACATTTTTCTGTATTTTGATTTTGGCATTTCAGATGGTTGAGATTACTCCGTGTTTGTAATTTTCCTTTCCATTTTCACCTGCTATTATACCACTTTCATGGTTGTGCCGTATTCCATAACGATGACGCATGCTGTTTATGGATGCTAACACATGTCAAATAATTTTACCTGTGTGACAATCTGATGAGGTAGCTGATTCTGTTAACCCATCCTGCAGATGAAGAAACTGGGAGACGATAGGCAAAGGCACTTCCTCAAGGCTTCCCCAGAATTTAGAGCAAACGTCGGGGGCGAGCCAGGTCTGGGGGCCCCCCGGGCCCAGGGACAAACCAGCAGGCTGTGCCGGCCAGGATTTGGTTTTGAAAACCAAAGCCGCTGTGAGGTTTTTTCAGTATGAAGGTATTTAATCCTGGGAACATACGACTTACACAGCCTGCACCCACCTCCCACTGGAACGGAACCGCAACCAGGTGGGTCCTAGAATGAGAAACTCCAAGAGCACGGAGAGGACACTGTAGCTGAGCACAGCTGCCCGCAGCCCCCGAGAGCTGCCGGCAGCCCCCAGGGCAGCCACGGCCGATGTCCATCCACATGCCGGAGCTGCCGCCTGGCAGACCTCGCAGAGGGCCCGCCCCCGGGGATACCCGAACAGACACCTGCTGCCGGAAATCCGCCTGTGGGGAAGGCTTCCAAGGACAGGGAAGACGCTGATGTGCAGAGATCGCCTGCGGACCTTGGACTGTGAGACAAGCCCACTGTACGCCACCCTACCCTTTCTCTATTTAGGTTAATTCCCTTCTCTGTGGCAGGAAATGGAACAGTGGGAACGCAGACTTGGTGGCTCCTGTGCCCAGCTACGTGCATCTTAAGCCCCACCCCCACCTCCGCCCCCACCCTGGCTGGTTTGGCTCCCTGGGGGATCCGGTTGGCTCACAGAGGCCCTCCTGCTCCAGGCCTCCTGCTGCGCCTACAGGCTCACAGCCACTGGGGGGCAGCACGTCCCCACTGCCACTGCCGCGGGCGGCCACTAGGGCGTCTCTCCCCACCCAGGGCTCCTCATCCTCCCAAACTCACAGACCCGCAGGGTGACAGGGCATGTCTGCAGGGTTCCCCCCAAGTGCAGGGGCCCCTGTGCTGTGACCTGCGCTTCCGTACCGAAAACTGGACACAACTTTCCGCCCCCGTCTGATGGAGACAGGTCCTTTGGCCTCCCTCCCCGCGGACCCAACCACGGACCGAGCAGTGGGCTCTGATTGGAGCCAGACCCTTAACTGCTTTCTCTACCACCCCTGTCTCTTGTCGCTCGGTATGGCAGCCAGACTTCCCTCTCAGAAGCCCTTTCCTCAGTGAAAATCAGCTCCTGCAGACGGACTCCAGTGAACTGCTGACGTGGCATGGAACACGTGCCCACCGTCGGAGCGTCAGGCGCAGACACTGCCTCCGAACCCAGTGCGATGGTGAAAACTCTGGGCATTGCTCTTTGTCCACGTTCTTCCCGTCGAGTCCGTTCTGAAAAGAATGGAATTACCGTGCAAAAGAGAGTGAGCAGCGGTGATACGTATGGGCAAATTGCTTCTACAAAGTTCTAATTTATTCTTCGACCAGCCAGTAACGCTGCCTCTCCTTGAACCCTAGCGCAGTGCGCCCTCTGCTGGGTGGTATTTTATGTCTGTCCGGCCATGTATGTGTGTATGGTCCAGTCACCCACCTATGCATTAACCATCCATGCATCCATCCGTGCAGCCACCCCCGCACCCCCGCACCCACGCACGTATGCGTCCATCCGTCTTTCCCTTAGGCTGCTTCGCTCGCCATATCAAAGTGAATCAGGACCCCATTCCCTCTGTCTATGTCCTTGAGATTCCAAAACACCACACCTTCCGAAACTGTGAGGAAACCCCAACATATTTGTTGCGTCGATGGTGATTGTGACGCTTGGAGCCGTTGAGTGAATGCAGGGTATTCTGCCAGAGGGGCAGGGTGGGTGTATCACCAAGGAGTGGGTTAAACCAAAAAGCCGGTGGTTTAAAACAGACAGATCGTTTTCTGTTTTTCGTAGCACCCAGGTCAGGGGTGAAGCAGCCAAGGCAGGCGTGGGATCCACTGACCCCAGTTCTGTCCACTGTCGCCCCCCCCCCCCCCCCCCGTTAGCACCCACATCCTACCCAGCGGGGATGAAGAGGGCGACAGGCTTGCTTCTCTCCAGAAGACACTTTGCATAAATTGCCTGTGTCACCAGCTCTGACCGCCCGTTGTGCAGAAGGCGGTCATTTAGTCAGATTCTGTAGCAAGGAAGGGCGGGCCATGCCACCTTCCTTCCACACGACCGTTTTCCAGCTAAAAATCAAGAGGAGTTAAGTAAAGGCCAGATACTGGGGAACAATAGAGGTCCCTGTCATGGAGGCACGGACGATATGACGTTTGTTCTTAAATGACTTGCCATTTACTTATTTCCTGGAATGTCCATATTTCTCCTTTACGTAGAAGACACAATACTTTGGATAACAGCCTGTTGTCTTTCCCGCTTTTAATTATAGTTTGCTTTCGGAGGGTTGTGGGTCCTCCTACCTCGCTTCCTTCCTCAGCCCAGCTTGTCTGCCTGTCTGGCCGTTAACTGATTGAGAATAAACAGTTTAACGGAATAAATGTTTCTGTTTAGTGTCCATCTTTATTGCTAGGTTTCTCTTCCCTCTCCTGACCCCATGCACATGCTGTGTGTACTCTACTCAAGGTCTTTCTAGATGAAGCAGTTTGTGTACCGCCGGTACAGCAATGATAGACTTGACATTTGGAACACTGGCGTTGTAAGCTGCGGACGGAACGCTGGTACCCAAAGCCTCTGACCGCCCACTCAAGGTTCAGATGCGGGTCTTTCAGGGATGCAAAATCTGGAAATTCTCCCCAGGTCAGTTGGTCTTCAGGGACCCCAAACCTGAGTTTTTGCCACAGCCTCGTAGCCCCAGGTCATGGCTGGCCTGCACCCTGTCCCTAACGTTGTGTGTCTGACCATCTGACTAGGGGATCGTCGCAGGTGTGTATACTCAGGCAGAGGATGCCTGGAAAGAGATCTCGTTTCTCCCTGCGGGGTTCAAGGAGCTCCGTCCAAGATTTTACAGTTGCCCAAGAAAACGCATAAAAAATCAAGTAGATTGGATCGGATGAGTCCCAAAGCTGGGGCGAAAAGTAGGTTAGTCTGGAAACTAGGGCTTAAGACATGCTGGGGACTGCTGATTGGGCTCTGTCTTTCAGTCACAGGAAGCCCCTGTCACCTCCTTTGCCCCTCCCGCAGTGGACGGAGGCGGGGGCAGGTACTGTCTTCTCCTTTCCAGAGCCGTGCGCATGTTAAGTGTGTTGCCCCAGGTCACACAGTCAGAGGGGACCAAGGTGACAGTAGAGCTCAGGTGCCCTGATGTCCGGGCCAGGGCTCCTTTCCGTGCTGCCGCCTGCTTCCAAGAGACCCATGCCCAACGCCCAGGAAATGCCACTCAGAAGATGGCTGTTACTATTCTAGGTTTCAGTCGGGCGGATGCGGGGGTGCCGCCTGGCCATCCTGGGTATGAAGTCTTTTTTTTAGGTCCTATGCCCTTCCAACTGGCATAAAAAAAGAGCATAGCTGAAGAGTAAGCGTTCAGAACAGTGTTAGCCCGTTAGACTTCTTGACACCTGCCCACAGAATTCCATCCTGTTTAAATCCCCGGGAGCCAAGGTCCGCTTACCAAATCTCCAAAGTGCTCACCCAGCGACCCCCGTTCCCTACCTCCGCTGAGGCAGCAAGCACCCTCTCCTGGACTTTGAGAAGGAAGAAAATTCCTTTCCGTCCCGAGCTCGAGTCTCCAAGAAAAAGCCACTTTGCCATCCCCTTACCCCTGCCTTGGGTGACGAGATTGTCCCAGTCTGCTCAGGACTCTGCTGTCTGAGCGCCCCGTGTCCTGCCTTTAATCCAGAACAAGCTGGGGTGGCCGGTGAGCGACCCCCGCCCCGACTTTCTGCGCTGCCTCCCCTCCCTGAACCCCTGCCTCCTCCAGCCCTCTCTTTAGGACTAATTTTTACTAAGCTGACCTCTGTTTGGGCCTGATGTTTGCAGAGCTGGCCCTGCTGCCACAGGGCGCTTGTTACTAGAAAGTGGCAGTTTCATGAGGCGGCCGGAGGAGAGGGGGAGGGGCTTGCTGGCTCAGGCACCCTGATGTCCAAAGGCGTCCCCTCTCCCTGCCTTTGTGGCGGGGGGGACAGGGGGACGAATCCGACCCTGCACAGGCCCTGTCCTCACTAGGAAGCCACACTGTGGCTGTCTGTGCCTAACAAGGCGTCCGCATGAAGGTGAAGGGCAGATTGTCTGGGGGCACTTCCTGTCGGAGACGGGAGAGGCTCAGGAATGGAAGCGAATGGCCGGGGCTGGCCGGAGGTGGGAGGGGGACGAGTTGGTGCCACTCGTTTGTCAGCAGGAAGTGGGGATGATCCCAGTTTTCCCAGGGAACATTCCTCCCTGGGGGCCCAGGGTGGGTAGGGAAGCTGGATGGGGAGTCAGTCGGCCTGGGAGGTTATGGATTCGGCACGAAGGAGTTTGTCCTGGCAAAGTGGGTCCGATGACTCTGTCCGGCTGCGCCCGGCCCTGCAGCTGGCAGGCTGGCCTGGCAGGCTGGAGGGGGCGAGGGACCAGCAGACGGGCTGCAGCAGGTGCTCAGAGGCTCTGGCCCGGGAGAGTCCCCGGTTCCTGGGGAAGGAGAGCTCCCTGTCCGTGCTTCGGGGGGTGGGGGTGCCTTCCTAGCCTAACACGGGGCTCTGCTGCTCCGCTGCTAGGGTTGTTGCCTCGGTGACCATTTGACAGCTCCTGTGTGTGTGTGTCTGTGTGTGTGTGTGTGTGTGTGTGTGCGCGCGCGTGTGCATGGAGGGGGGCTTGCAGTTTAGTAGCATTTCGGATTTTACAGTCTCTCCCTGGGAGCTTGGATAACTGAGAGGATGACTTGACTGCGTGCGCGCGCGTGGGCTTATGTAAGCCGTGTGGCAGCCATGCGAGGATGGGGGGATGGGAAGACGTGCGGGGGCAGGGAGAGCTGCGCCGCAGTGCAGATCCCAGCGTGGAAGTGGCGTGGGGACAAAGCCAGCAGCCGGGTGGAGGACGGAGCTTAAGGCTTCAGCCGTGCACTGGGGCTCAAAGCCCTGATTTGGCAGTGCTCGGGGGTGGGGCTGGGGACGGTGGGGAAAACTGCCTTATCGGGACTTGTTCGTGGCAATGGGTGGGGGTGTGCAGTTGGGAGAGAGCAGAAGGGACGCAGGGAGAGACAAAGGCCAGGGGTCTCGGAGCTGCCTGCCGGGGAGGAATGAAAGCGCCAGGCCCCTGTCACTGAGTAGAATAGAAGCGCGATGTCTCCGGTGGCCTCTCCCCCAACTTCCTTCCCCCTTTTCATCTCCTCCCCGTCTCTGACTCTCCTCAGCCGGGCCCACCACTGCCCACCCCAGCCCCAGGCTGGGGGATGCTAGGCAGGCCTCCCAGCTGAGCAGGCTCCCCCGGCGGCGGCACCAGTCACTGGCTGTGATCCCACAATGTGTATTTGAGCATTTTCTGCACAAGGAAGTGGGCTAGGTCCTTCAGGGCACAGGGCTGCCGCGGGGCCTCCTGGGGGTGCTGGTGAGAAATGGGACACAGCCGTATACATAAAAGCCCGCGGCCCCCGCCCGGTGCCGAGAGCTGAGAGCTTTCTTCTGCAGGTTCAAATGCCTGACACCGCCTCCCCCCAGCTGCTTTCTGCTGTGGAGGCAGCGGGCGGGTTGTCTTGCTTGATCTCTGCAAGTCTGATTGGGTCTTCAACAGGGCAGCCGCCACTGGCACATCTATCCAGTGCCACTGCGCTCACCGCCTTCTCCCTCCGGCAGAGCAAGCTGGCCGTCCGCACCGAGTAGGCCTGGGTACACGTGCTGGCACCGCCATTGGCTTGCGTTTTTGTGTCACTAGGCAGATAGCCACTCACCGTCGTCAGTTTTCTCCTCCGTGAAACGGGGCTTCACTGAAAAGTGGTTACAGGAGCAGGGCCTGAGATTAGCCAGCCTGGGTTTGGATACAGAACCCACCGTGATTAACTGTGTGATCTCAGGTGAGTGCCAAGC
Source organism: Mormoops blainvillei (assembly GCA_004026545.1). NCBI lineage: Eukaryota > Metazoa > Chordata > Mammalia > Chiroptera > Mormoopidae > Mormoops > Mormoops blainvillei. Next base: position 41,843 of record PVJD01009954.1, read on the forward strand.
CTTCCCGTGCCCCGGTTTCCTCACCTGGAAAACGGGGTTAATGATGGTGCTTAGCTCCCAGGGTTGTGCAATGACTGTTGGCGTAGAGTTAAAACGGTGGCTGGTCCGGAATGAGCACTCGATCTAGTACCATCACCATAGTAGTTTCATCACGTTTGCTGTGAGTCATATACATTAGGCAACACTGTAAAAGTACCTGCAGAGTAACCATGAATACATGTGACTGTCCGCTTCCCCTGCACTAACCCCGGTGCCGCCTAATCAGGTCAAATGTGGTAGGTAACTTTTCTTCGTCAGCCTCTTTCCTTTTAAGAAGATGGGAACTAAAGTTGATATAGAGGATGATTCGTAATGACATAATAGCTCTTAACATTAAACAAATAGTTATGCTAAAGTGCAATTTTCCAAAAGGTAAAACTCATGACTCACACACAAATATAGAGTGAAGAAATTTCAAACATTTTATTTAACCCAGGAATTAATTAGGGGATGAGTAAGATGCTGAAATCTGTTCGGAGGGGAGTTTGAAGAACACACCCACACCGACAGGCAAAGCCAGAAATGCTGGAATGAATTTGCTAATAGATGGAAATCTGATTGATAGTCTACAGTGCCAGTAAGAAAAATGTTTGGAGTTCAGTTTTTTACAAAAGTCGTTTGCATTCCTGTAAACAGAATCCTTTGCTTTGCTATCAGTTTTCTAGAACTTAACTCCTGCCCCTGCAGGATGGCCAGAGAGCCTGCTGGCTGGTGCCATCTTCCCCAAAACAGCCCCGGGGAAAGTCCCTGAGAGTTAAAGATAAATCAAGAGATAAAATACCTTTTAAGTGGGAAAGAGGGGAGATTTTTTTGTGAAAGGTACTCACACTTGTCAGGGAGATTTTTTTGTGAAAGGTACTCACACTTGTCAGCCCGACCGCATAAAATGAGGTGAACCTGCATCAGTGCGCATAAAATGAGGTGAACCTGCATCAGTGCCGTCGCCCTATCCAGCCCCCGCGGTTCCTGGGATCGAGACCACCTCCACCAGCGCGGAGGCGACAGCTGATTCCAGGACAGCCAATGCCCTAGGCTGCTTTCCTGGAGAGACCGCGCAGAGAGCTGTCGTGGCCTGATGGCACCCCTGCAAGAGACGCCGCAGCTGTGGGAGAGAGATCGCGCCCCGGGTCTCCGGCGGGGCAGTGGCAATGGGAGAACAGAGGATGGAGGCCCCTCGTGGTTTGATGGACGCTAAGCCACTGGGCTACAGAATACAATGGCTCCATCCTGTGACTTCCTCTTGGCACCCAGGGCCATCAGCCGCATTTGTGTCAACATATTTAGTCTCCATGAAACAGGAGACTTTTCCCCAACTACTTCGGGTACAATCACGGGCCAGTAGCAACGCTGAGAACCGGCTAGAGTAAGACTCCTCAGAAAGGTTGCCCAGGAACTCAAGACCACGTTCACCCGTGGGTCCCAGCGGGGCATCAACTGTGTACCTCAGAGCTGGGTCTGGGAGGCCCTTAGCTTATGGGCACTCTGCGTGTCGCCCCCAAAGTGCTGAGCACGAGGACATTTAAACGACCAGTGGGCCAACCTCTTCCTCATCTTCGTTTCTCAGCAGGGAGACTGGCCAGTTGCCCAGAAGCACCGGTGGGGCGGGTGGGAGAGAAATGACGATCGGATTGTCCTCGGTTTCTGACGCCTGGGGGGGCATGGGACATCCACCACAGAGCTTCTCTGGCTCCTTCCGACTTGGGGGAGCTGGAGAAAGTGAAGGAAAAGAGTGGCATGGATCAAAATTAATTTATTTGTGGGCAGGCAAGGAAAGGAGATGGTTTCCTTACGTGGGTCATGTGATCCAGTCTAATGAGTGGAAAGTGGTTGTAGGGGGAGTTCAGACCCTGTTTCCAGGCGGTATCACCCAGAGACAACAATCAAATGCGGATGGGCTGTGTCTCTCTTCCTGTAGCCGAGGACCATAGATTCGTGATGATGAAGGGACATGGCGGATGGATGTGTGTTGTGGCTTCTCTGTCCCCAGGCAGTGTGGCGGGTGGAGGACCAGGAGACATACTTTGTGTCCTGAACTGATGCCACCCTGTATTGACTGCCGGCTTCCTGCCAGGGGCAGCCAAGGGCCGTGCTGATGTGCCCACCCCGCTCCGCTGGCCCAGAAGCGGGGGCCAGGGATGCCGTCACTCCTCCCTCCGCCCCGTCCTGAATGAAGATAAACATCTATGTGGCTTTCCCCAAAGTGTACCAGGCCGTGGGGATTGCCGGCCAGGAAGGACACTTGGGGCACCACCGTTTGGCAGCACTGGCGACCCGCTCTCGCTGTGACCTTCAGTCTGACTAATTAGAGCCTTCTCCTCTCGCAGCACAGAGCAGATCTGGGTCAGCACGGGACAGAATTAGAAACAGCCCACCAGGAGGCCAGGACTGAGCCCGAGGAGGACCGCGCTGCGCCCTCCCCCAAACGATAGGAGACTAATCACATGCAAGGCGCACAGACGCCTCCCCCACCTGCCTTTTTTAAAATAGAAAAATGACTGTCAGCAAAGCCCTCCACTAGGCAGATCGTCCCAGGGTGAAATTCCCCACGCACCGCCTTCCCTGACAGGGATCATAAATTAACCGCGGACCACAGCAGGGCCAGTGCTCAGGCTCTTGCCACCCCGTCCCGGGGGAGCCCTCAGGTCCCCGGCCCCCACGCGCAATGCCCACGCTGCTAAATTTAGCTCCCCCCAGCACGCTCACAGTCTATATTTAGTGCCTGACAGCCAGGGCTTGGAGCACAGTTGGTCACGCCGCCCGTCACCTCCCTATCCAAGTGTCACAGAGAGAAAAATCCTTCCGAAAGACTCACCCGCATGCCCCCAGGGTGGAGCCTCCCGAGAATGGGGAGCTCACTGGGCCAAAGGGGCTTCTCCTCTTGTGGGTGGCATGAGGGGTGCACCGGAGTGCCAGGTGTGGAGCCAGGGGTCAGGGTGGCTGCCGAGCCGGAGGCTGGGGAGACGAGGGACAGGGCAGAAGGGCTCTCTGTCCCCACCGGAATGTCAGGCAACTGGGTGTGGATCTTAGGGCCTTGTTTAGATGTCACTTCATGATGAGAGCTTGCCCTGAGATCCGCCTAAGTGGGTTGGGAGCCCCCCGCCCCTTCATGCAGTGTTTCCTCACCACACTCTACGGCAGCTACCCCTCCAAACTGTTAAGTGCGAATGAGTCCCCTGGGGTCTCATTGACATGCAGGTAGCCATTCTCTATACCTGGGGCCTCAGAGCCTTCATTTCTCACAAGTTCCAGGGCAAGACTGTGTGGTTGGGCAGCAGGGGAGGTCAGGGGGGCAGAGGTGGCACCAGGCTGACCCACTGGTCTGTCGCAAGTTCAAACATCGCCTCGGGCTGAGCTTGAAATTCATGGGCGAGGCATGAGAGGAGGGGTACAGGGCAGGGAGGAAGGAGGTCGGTGTTCATTTACCACCCCCTCCCTCCACGCCATGACTGCAGGCTGCTGGCAATGCGCCCAGCGAGGGAGGGACCCTCGTACAAGGGAAGGAAGGCTTGTCCCCGGCTCTCTGCTCAGGCCCTGGGCTGCTGCTGCTCCCCTAGCGGGGGCCTCTCGTTCATCAGAACAAGCCATGGCGCAGGGGCCCCTCTACGGGGTCATCAAACCACAGCGGGGGCTGGCGTGCAGGGCCTGGGGGCGCACCCTGCTCCCGAGGAGCGGCCGGGAGATAGACGGTCAGCCGCTGTCCGTGGAAACGTGGGGGAGGTCCCGGATACTAACAACGGAAGTGCTGAAAGACAAGATTAATGTGTCGGACAGTCAGGCTGATTTAATTTAAACTGTGGCAAAATGTTCATTAATGAGGAGCATCTCAAGGAAAAGGAAGGGGACCCGGGATATCCCTATGTCACACAAGGGAGAATACTGCCCAGTACTACAGCTTCCCGCGGGGCCACGGCATGGAAAAACACCGACCGCCCCGCTGTCCCCCTGCAGGCGGCAGGAACCGTGGATCTGAGTCCTAGTGACAGACGGGGAAGCGTGGCGGTCCCGGAGCAGCGGCGTGGCCCAGCCGGACCCGCCGTTCGGGAGATCACTCTCCTGAGTTGCGCACAGACCGCGAGTGAACGGGACGGAAGGAGGCGGATCAGAGGGGCAGGGGTGCAAAGCGCAGGAGAGCGAGACGGCGGGTGAGGGCCGGCAGTAAAGTCGTTCGCCGTGGCCGGGTGCTGGCTGTGAACTGAGGGAGGCATCGGCGTGACGTGTTGCTACAAGGGAGAAGCGGGGAGAGGGGGCTGGTAGAGGGGAGTGAGCCACTGGGAGAAGGGAGTTAACCATTTACTGAGGGTGGGGGGATCACACAAGCTGGGGCATAGGATGGGAAACTGAGTTCATTTTTTGACGTGATAAATTTGACATGCCTGTTGAAAACCCAAGTGAAGGCATTAGCTGGCGGTTGTATCCGCAGGGCTGGTGTTCAGAGGAGAGATTGGGTCGGGGACACGAAATAGGGAACATCAGCACAGATGTGGCATTTAAGTCTGTGACGTGGGAGGAGATGGTGAAATGCAGATCGGGGGTTGTCTGGAGGCTGAGCCCTGTCCTGAGCCCATTGAGCTGGCGGGGGCGTAGTAGGGACCAACCAGGGTCATTGAAAAGGAGCCCTCAGTGAGAAGGATGGTGGAAAAGTCATGGAGATAAAGGGACAAGAACGGTGTTCCAGAAACAAAAAGCCTGGGAGGGAAACCAGGATCCTCAAGGTCAAATGCGTCTGTTAGGTCAAGTAGGACCAAGTGTGAGTCCGAACCCCTGGATTTATCTGTATGTGGGGGTCGAGGGTGTGGGGCAGGGACTTGAAGATCTCAACAGCCGCAATTTTTAAGGCCAGGCACGCCGGGGAGGAGAGTCCGGTTGGAGCGAAGACCCTGAGTATAGACAAATTCCAATGACCGTTGCTCTAGAGGGGACCAGAGAGAAGGGACAGTAGCTGAAGGCGGAAGTGGGGTTGCGAGACGGGTTAAAACGAGGTGGACAGCAGCACGTTTGTATGCAGACCAGACTTCACTTCGTAGGAAAGAGATGACACATTGGAGCTGAATCCCTGGGGAGGTGCAAGGGCATGGGCCCAGAATGTGGGTTCAGGGATTGGCCTCACCAGGATGGTGGATGGTTCCTACATCGGAGCAGGAGATCAGCCCACTCCCGTCTGCAGAGCTGCAGGAGGGGTGGGAGGCGGGGGCCTCGGAAGCTCTTTTCTGGTGGTTCTCATCTCTGTGGGAAAGAAGCAGCAGCGTCAGTGGAGAATGAGAGCAGTTGGAGGTTTTTAAGGGGAGGAAATGGGTGTGATTCTAGTTTTGGAGAAAGGAGGATTGAATGAACTAGGGACAGGATGGGCGGCACCACCAAGACCCTCGGGGAGGTTGGTGGCTCGCCACGGAAAGGGGCACCAGCCAGCATGGCTGTGTGTTTTCTCCGGCCGGACTGCAGGTGCGGGAGGAAAGCGTGCCCCATCGGCTCTCTCCCCGGTTTCAATATTTCCTGCCGCACACGAGGCTCTGGAAGCTCCCGGCTGTGTGCTCCACTCTTGGAGTGAATCCCAGATGGCACCTGGGGGCTGGGGAGACGGTACTTTCTGGAATGTCCATCCTCCCTGCCAGTCGGCGTTCACCTGGCAGGCCGGCCTCTGACGGCACTGGCATTTTAAACATCCGAATGTGTTCTGAGCCAGCCTGGCAGTTGTTCTGTGCAGTCCATGCCAGCCCTGCACACCGGAGAGCTCTTGGGGACCCTCGGAATCCTTCTTCAGCAGAACCTGGTCTGACCTGCAGGGGAATCCATTTGCCCAGGGATGTTAATAGACTGGGTTCAGAGGTGGACAGATTTGGAGCTTTTGTTCAAGCGAGAGGGATGTCAGGGAAGGAGGCCGCTGAGGAAGGAGGGGAGTTTGGATGTAGTTTAAATAAAATAGGTTTCAGGTAAAATCATCCCCCCACCCCCCTCAAAAAACCCACCACACAACAAATGGGATAGGAGGTCAGCCTACAACCTAGACAGGTAGATGCGTGTGCCATCACCTCTACCAGCTGGGAAAGTAGCAGTAATTTCTGCACAGGTGGTTCAGCCTAATCTGTTAAGAAATATCTGTTAACTACTGAGAAGAGCGTCTGGCAGACGGGAGAGCTCTCAGTGCATGTTAGGAAGCTAAATCATGCTGATAAATTATTATTGTTATTTTATCATTATGCCTTAGCCTTTCTAGACCATGAAGAAACTCCTATTTAAATAAGCAACAGAAGTTAATAGATTGGTCAACGTGGTTCCTACACAGGAATGACATCCACGTCTACGAGGCACGTCACAGATGTGACGGGAAGGTGACGTCAGCTTGCGGGAAGGCAGGGGCTCCTGAGACCCTTGGCCAGCCTGGGCACAGAGCCAAGCTGCGTAACTTCCAAGAACCTTACTTTTCCGGCCTGTGAAATAGAGAAACTAATACCCGCGGTCGAGATCATGCACGTTAAATAAATCAATGTACACCATGTGACATGAGTCATGTTGGGTGCCTACTGTGGCTCCCATGAGGATAGCTGTGATTATTAGGAATTTTGGTGCATCCCAAGTGGGGAAATTTTGCCGCCTCTTCTCCGCACACAGACGCCCCCTTTACCTTTTCAGGACTAGCTTGACGGCGGCTTCCGCAAGAATCCTCTCAGGTTCTTGGCTGGTCCGGACTTTTGTTGGTGTCTCTGCCACATCATTCTCCCCTTTTCCCCAGCTCACCCAGGAAGTCTTTTTCCTCGCCCATGTTTCTCTTGAGCTGGATTTAGGTTTTTTAACGCATCTCTGAGCCTCCTTACTATTTCGCAGAAATTGCTAGGCTATTGTATGCAGATGTAATTAGAGCAGGCAAGTACCCAGTCAAGGTGGGCAAAAAAAAAAAAAAAAAAAAAAAAAAAATGGATCCTACCTCTGTGTCAGGGATACGATAGAGCGTTTCAAAAATGTACACTTTAAACTCAGGACAAGTGTTAGCTCTGCAGTTACCGAGAGAGTCTCAGTTTGGCTTAGGGATGTGACTGTGAAGAGTTTAAAGCCATGGCGCACATTCTGGGCCCATGCCCTTGCACCTCCCCAGCCAGAAGGTCAGCCAGAAGGGGACCGCTCAGACACGTGAGCCGCGGCCGGTCCCTTCTCTGCCTCATCGGGGCTCGTGTTGTTAACATCCAGGAAGACAGGGACCGAAGCTGTGACACGTGGCATTGTGGTGGAATGGAAGGAGAGTCAAATCCTGGACTTATCACTCGCTAGCTCTGTGGCTTTCGCAAGTTAGTTAATCCCAGTGATGTTCAGTTTCCTGAGGGCGGCCGGGAGGGTGAGGGAGGCCGTAACGTGCCTGTGCTCACTAACTGGGACCTGGTTAAACCCCCCCCACCCACCCCGGCTTCATTCGTCAACGTTCTCAGCAAGAAGTCTGATCCAGCTAGCCTCCTAACGACTTCCCGTTCATCGTGGTCTATGCCAGGCCACGTTGTCCTGCGCACCAGATGTGGGGGGAAGGTTGCACAGGGTCACGTGCTGGGAAGAGCTTCAGCTCAGTTCTCGGTGTTCCCTGAATGGAGATGGTGATGGGAGGGAAAGTGTCCTTGTACGCGCCTGATGCCTGAGGAGACAATACAAGTGGTTGCAGGTAGCAAATCTGACCTTTGGTGGCAATGTCAGTCCACTGTCAACGGTCAAGACCTATCTAAACACATTGGGAAAACCAACATTTTGACACAAACCAGGAGCCATCACCTCCTAAATTACTCCCAGGAAGGAGAGATCAAGTGCTCCAACCACTGCCTTCCCAGGTGTTCCAGAGAAAATCAAGCCATTTCAACCCAGTTTCTCAGGCGACCTCAGAGGGGCCTAACATCACAGTGCCCGGGGCAGGGATAGTGCTGGGTACAGTGTGTAGACCTTTTCTTCCAGAAGAAAGCAGACTACATCAAGAAACTGTTGGTCCCAAATATGATTTTACCTGTGGCACTGTTCCGCCATTTGGCATCACATAAACTGTTTTCATGTGAGTCGCAGAGAAGCAATTAAACCACATGAAAAAGTGAGCATTGGAGCCGCTCGCATGGGAGGTGGTTGGCTGAGCATCTGCGGAGAGGACGCCCTGTTGAGATCTTCTTCCCTTTGGATTTCCTGCCCATGAAGGGCATTTGCAGAGAGCAGGACGCCTCCTGCTTGAAATGTCACTGGCACCTGCTGTACCTCGATTTTCTCAATTAAGAAATTTAGGCTCCAGCCCGCTGTAGGAGGGACCATCTGGCTCAGAGATGTTTTTCTTGGTTGTCGGGTTATCCTGAGACGACGAGGGGAGGTGGGGAATCTGATGCGTTCTTTAGGTTTTATCCTTATAAATAAGTGGTTAGAGGAGGAGTCGGTGGCCCCTATTGTCCTCAGCCACTTGTCCTGATAGCCAACCTATTCATGCTTGATGACGTTTCCTATCAACTGAGTATGAGCCTGTCCGATTTAAGGGGAGATTTTCCCCATTAGGCTGGATGATTCGTGATCAGGAGAGCTCGGCAAATGTCCGTCCACTTAGGGCCTTTCTCGGCTTTCTTTTTGTCATCTGACTGGTCAAGTTTGGGTTAATGGACAGACATGCTCTTTGCAATGTGGGCACCTCTCCCTTTTTGTCCTCCGCAGCTGCGCTCAGGCACACCTCGTAGCCTGCCTTCCCCAGAAGCCTTTCCGACACCCTCGCTGCCCCCGGCTTCCGAACGAGCGTGCAAACTTCCCCTCCCTTGCACTCATGCAGACGCCCTTCCTCGCGGCGGGCGGTCACAACAAGATACCTTTTAGGAGACCCACGGGAAGATGTGGAATGGGCAGGTGGGTGCCCCAAGTTCAGGGGTGAGGTCGGGGCTGGCAAAATACATCCCAAAGAGAAGAGGTGGATGACTGAACAGACGTGTACTCTTCTTATCTGGACTTGGTGACACCCGTCTGTCTCCAGACCTTGCCCATACCTTCTTCCCAGGTCCTCTGGCAGCGTCCTCCTCTCCTATGGCATTTCGCAGGGTCTTTCCTTCTGGGGTCGGCTCACTCTTATCACCTCTGTGCCCCTCACCACCATTCAGCCCCTTCCCACGACCATCCGACCCTGCGTTTGTCTGTCCCTCTCGACGGAGACGAGCTCCGTGACGGTGAGGACAAACTCAGTACCGCCTGCACCCAGCGAAGCTCCCCGCTGTGGTGGGCACTTAATGGACAGTGGAGGAATGAATGAAGGCATTTATTTCTTCATTCTCTTGTCCTACAAAGACAAAGGAGCCCCAGTCGTGCCTGCCATGGCAGGGAAGGGCCGTGGTGAGAAAGGTCGGGGGGTATCGTCCCACGAGTTATTATTGTAAGTGACGCCCGGGCACTCAGGCCGGCGCCCAGGGCCTCTTGTACTCCAAGTAGGGCAATGAATACGTTGTTGCAGCTACATCACAGGCTGGGTATGACATGGTTACCGTGAGAAAACGGACTTAGAATTCTAGCCACCCACTAGGAACCCCTTGCTCTACAGCTTTTTTCCTAATTAGTAATCTACCTATTGTTCATCTTATTCTTGGTGTTTTATTTAGAATTAACTACATTAGCATTTCCTTGATTCAAGACCTTTGTTCCAATCCACATAAAGTAACGGGTCACGGGTCAACTGTGGAAAACAGAAGAAAGGCACCGGGGCCCCAAGACACAAGCCTTCGAGCTCAGAGGCGCCTTGGAAACCGAGCGCACCCAGTGAGGCCCGGGGAGTGCGTGGGGGCAGGGCAGAGGGGGGAACACGTTCATGGGGGAACGCAGACCCTTAGCCAGGTCCTCTCTACACCCGCCCCCCGGGGAGAAGTGACAGAGATGCCCAGGGTCAGCCAGTAGACGAGGGGCGAGCCCTCCACTTGTCTGCGATGGTGTAGAACTGGCTGTTTAATGGTCTTTGAGGACGTCTTGCCCCAGGCCGCTGCCAGAAAGGTCACTGGGCTCTGCCCAGCCTCATAGCTCTGTTGGCTGCACTGCCTCCGTCGCTGGACTCGGTCAGGTGAAAACCTGCTCTCTCTCGGGGAAACCCTTCTGCTGTGAGAAGCTGTCAGATGAGTTATGCCCTCTGGGTGTCAGGCGTCTTCTAGAGAAACAGGCTCCTTTTCTGAGGGTCTCCTGGGCCAGCGCCTGGGTGACCACAGATCCTCAGCGTGTGTATTGACCCCTTCAAGTATTGATATGGCGTGTGTGCACGTGTGCACAGGGATGAGTGGGTGGAGCTCCTGCTGCCACACCCCGCATGGCCAGAAACTGGAGGGACAGGGAAATTCTGCTTCTGAATTTGAAAGGTGAGTATTAAACTTCCCGCCAGTCGTCTGTCCACAGGAACCTCAGTCAACCTCTGCCCAGGTTCCCTTTCCTGATTTCTTGGAAAACAGAGACAGTTTGTACCAGGCTCGGAGATGACACTGCTCTCTGGAGGCGTCCCCCTTTGTCCCAGCTCTCAGAAGGGAGTTCTTTCCTGCCCGTCGGAAGAAGAGGAGGACCGGGGCCCCTTCCTGCAGCAGACGGGCGCCCAGGGTGGGGCCGGCCCGGGGAGAAGGAGGGCTGACTGGAGGAGGCGCCCAAGGAGACGGGCATCCACGCGGGCGCCAGTCGCACCCAGACCCCTCAGGGCTGTGGCGCTGAGGAACGAGAGTGGGGTAATGTGACAGTTCTCGGAAAGCAGGACGGTGGCAGCTGCAGATGGAAAGCCGTCAGTGACCCGGTGGGCCTCTCCCCTGTGGGGACTCCATGGGGGCGGGGGGGCGGAGGGGAGGCGGGGAAAGCTTTCGGCACAGCTCCAGCCCCGCTGGTTTACATTGCTTTGCAGACTCAGCCTGCTCCGTAGGGGGCGCTCTTCTGGGCCCATGGTTTTTGACCTTGAAAAGTATTATTTCTGCAGTGTTGGGTGCTCCCTGGCCTCTTCCCCTGGGTCACTGTATTATAACATCCTGACGGTGGCCCCCGGTGTCAGTTTTTGTTAGTTCTTCGTGCCTCCTCTTGCTCAAGAGCCCTTTTCTGTTCGCTCAGAGCAGCTCTGCCGTTGAGAGCCAGCAGGACCCTGCGTGGGACACGTGTTTGGCAAGCGGGAGCCCCGGAAACAGGGCCATCTTAGAGATCAACACCCCTGCCCCGTCCAAAAACGGGTTTCCTAGTCTCCCTGGATTTCAGTGTTGATTCTTTGTGTGGGAAACTGAGACTCTCTTCGTAGTGACATCTTACGTCTTCTGTGTGCTCAGTGGGGTGACGCCTGTGGCCGCTCCTCGGGTGCCCAGGACCAGGGGCCGCCTCTTTGCCTGCTCTCCGGGGCTCAGGTTCGTCTGCTCGCCCGCCCTGTGCAGGTCCTCGCTGCTCTGCAGGGCTCTGAAGCTCCCTGGAATAGGCCTCCGTCCCCCTCTCTCGTCTCCGCAGCCCTGGGAGGGGAGACGAGTCCCAGCTGCTGTTGGGGCCTTTCAAATAGGGAAGGTTAATATAGGCCGTTGAACCCTGGGAGAGACGGACAGTCCCTGCCCTCACGTCACTCAAATGCCTTGGCCAGCCGCCCTGTGCTGTGTGTGCACCTGACGGGGGTTAAATGCTTCAGCCACGGAGTGGACACTTGTAGCCGCCAGTCATCCTGTCCACCCGTCCGACCGCAGGGTGGGGCTGCCGTTAGCCTCCGGTTGCTGCTTTGGGTCACAACCCTGTGCTGAGTGGACATAGGAAGGTGGGTCCCCGATGTGGCCATCAGGAGAGAGTGGTCCAGGTGTCCTTTCCAGTTACAGCCACCCCTTGTCCGAGTGCTTTCCTGTCTCTCTCTGTCTCTCTCTGTCACACACACACAGAGGTTGTACCCTCACTCAGCACACATCCCCGCCCTTATTACCCCCTTGCCCAATTGTCTCCTGTTCAGCACATAATGACATTAAGGGGGAAGACCACCGACTTCGATAGCCTGATTTTCCAGAACCGTGGCTCACCTGCCTGAATGAGTGGTTGGTGTACCCTGTCCTTCTGACCCTCAGGGAGCCAGGAGCTGGGGACATGGCATGAAGAGTAGTTGGGTAACATGGAGAAGACATTTGCGGGCGAAAACCATTTCTGGCGAAGCACTGACTCCTTGCGGGAGAGGAGGCCGTGGGCAAGGGCGGAGCTGTGACTGGGTCGGGGGCGGCGTGGCACAGCAAAGATGGTTCATTTCGGACCACCAAGTGGTGCAAAGGCACACCCTGGGCAGCTGGGCTCTGAGCTACTACTCCTTCCCTACTTTCCACCTCCAGGACAGTTTCTGTTGTTTACCTTTTTTTTTTTTTTTTTTTTAAATTTTCCCTCTTCGTTTGTTCCTAGCTTTCAGTCTGTGCTGAAGCAAACCCAAAGAAGCTTCTAAAAGTTTTAAATCATTTAAATCCCTGAATCATTTAAATCATCGCTGACTTTTTATGCGACAGGCTACGTATCAAATGCTTTACGTTGTTGTCTCATTGAATTCTTATAATGTGCATATGTGATAGATATAATTCCTACTGCCAAATTTCAGGTTAAAAAACAAAAGTGGTCTGGCGAGGTTAAATGTCTTTTTCAAGGTCGTGCGCCTGGTTAGTGGGAGAGCAGAATTAGACATTTTGATCTTCCAAGTTTTAGGCCGATGCTTCTTCCATTACACCTGGCTGTTCTCAATCATCCCAGGTACCAAGGAGCTTGTAGTGTCTTTGAAAATTCCTCTCATTCAGGAAGACACTATGAAGGGTCATCAGCCCCCAAATTCCATAACTTTAGGGGTTCCCATGAGGAAAACAATTCCTCAGACTAATGAATTCATTTATTCAACAGTTGTGGAAAACTTATTATCCGAAAGGCCTTATTCAAGGAGCTGGAGAGACAGTACAGAAAAAAAAAGAAACAATAGGTAATTTCCCTTTCCCCATAAAGTTTATATTCTAGTGGGCAGAGATAGATGACAAACCATAATGCTATTCAGAGAATTAAAATAAGTCAATGGGATAGAAAATGGCGTGACGGTAAGATTTTTTTTTTTTAGCGATTGCCACATTAATTTAAATGGAAATACAAAGGTCTGTAACCAGAGCCCCTTTTGAACAAGAACAAAGTTGAAGGAGTTAACATTACTAGATTTCAGGAGTTACAGGAAAGTTGCAACAATCAAGACAGTGTGGTTCAGCATCCCCTGTACATAAAAAAAATAGATATCAATGAGAACGGACTAGAGTCCAGGAACGGGCCCACGTGTGTATGGTCAGCTGACTTTTGATGAAGGTGGCAAAGCAGTTCAGCGGGGGAAGGGACGATCTTTGTAACACAGTGTGAAAACAATTCACGTCCATCTGCAGAAAAACCCACCAACCTTATCTCCTACCAGATACAAATATAAACTTGCTATAGATCCTGATAAACCAAAATGTAAGAGTTCAACCTAGAAGAAAAGCTAGAAGAAGGTCGTAGTGACCTTGAGACAGGCCGAGGGGGAGGGAGGGACTGGGGACCAGCGGAGAAGCGGACAGGGCCGGTCATGTTGAGACTTAATTGATTTGCCATGAATATCTCATAAAGTCTTCACATACTTCCCCAGAGAGGCACACAAAGTTTGGTTGTCTCTTGATTGACACGGTATAAAGGTCATTCTGACTGCTGTTTGGAGAAGGTTTTTTCGTGAGGTCGGTGTGTGATGGGGTCATGGGACAGGAGGCTCTGGGCGCTCGCATGGAGGTGCCACCAGCAGACATGGAAGGAAGGGGACAGCGCTGGACACATGTAGGGGGTCGAAGATGGACATGCTGATGGATTGGAGGTGGTGGGCGACGGGGAGAGGCAGGGAGGCGGGCTGCTGTCGGCTTCAGCCGCCACTGCCTGAGTGTAGACTGATCGCCGAGATGGGGAGTAGCGTTTGCCTGTAACGTGATGATTTGCAAAGGACTTCCGGACACATCATCTTTTGTGTTTGAACAACAATCCTTGGGAGGTAGTAAAAGTGTAATTCCTATGTCACATGTAAGGTGATTGAGCGTCTGAGAGAGTAGATTTGTTTCCGTCCACTTGGCTGATAGGTGGAAATGCTGCGTGGGGAACTGGGCATCTTGGCGCAGCGGGGCCGTGCTCCTTTCCCTGACCGCCTGCCCCCGCGGGCCAGCTGAGCTTCTGCACATGAGTGCCATCTCAACACAGGCCCCCTCCCAGCCCCTGCTGCCCTGGCTCAGGGCGAGGTACCGTGGCTTGCGATGTCGCCACCCCCACAGTACAACAGCTATTTCCGACGTCCATTCCTGCTCAAACGCACTGTCCCTATTTTCGGAAGCGGATGACGCAGAGGAGAGGTAACATGAGAGGGAACCTTTTGCTCCTCATAAATCACTGTCTCACATCATAACCTGATTACCAGGGATCCAAATGTGTACCATCCAGTGACATCTGCAAAGAGGCTGGCACGCGGTTCTAGTTCTCTTTGATGTTGACATAGTATTTGCAGAGAATAATAAAGACTATTTATCCAAAAGATAGTTCCAGATAGTTTACTGACATCATCTCCACTTTTTTCAACAGCACGGAAAGGCTCGGGTTGGTTCATCTCCCCAAACCTGTTTAAATATTTTTACCCAGATCTGTAAAGCCAAAGGCTTTATTAAAGGGGAGAAATCCAGTTCTGCTGTTCGTGCCCCTTTGACATCAAGTGCCCCCCCACTCCCCAATACCCAGCACTTGTGACAGGAAGCAGTAATAATTCCCCACAACTGCTTACTTCAGTAAATTTTAGTGAAGAATTTATCACCTGGAGGCATCTGATACTCGGTTTTTAGACCTCCTTCTGGACGGTGCCCACCACTCTGCAGCCAGGTCTCTGGCCCGCAGCAGACGTGGCCTCCGTTCACCGTTGTGTTTTACGGGACCCCTCACGTGCCGTCCCCTCGCACGTATGACGTGAGCCACTCTGCTCTTCAACACGAGCAACTGGAAATAAAGTCTTACCTCCTGTCCTCCCCAGAGGTTTTGCCTGTGTCCTGGGCACTTGCCGAACCAGCGATCGGTTGACCGTAGATGTCTCGTCTGTAACGCCGCCTGCGGAGACCTTTCCAAAGAAGACGGGGGTAACTGATGCCAAGTGTGGAAGTTCTGTTCGTAAAACCAACCCAGGGCAACATTTAACCTACGTTCAACGAGGAAGCTCTAAGTCTCGGTATTTTTTGTGGAAACGTGGCTTGGAACGGAGACCACATAATCCAAGTATGAGTTATTATTAAACGTGAACCTCCTTTGGCAGCTTTGCTTGCCGTCATCATGGTGGAAGAGCAATCGGCTGAGTTTCCTGAGGCCAGCTGACCCCACACCTGGGGTGACCGACCCTACACCCCTCAACCAGGCTGGAAATGGGGCGCCAGGCTCTGGTAGTGACAGCCAGATGGCGCTGTAGTGTAACTCTGTCAGCTGCCCAATGACCAGCAGTCCGTGGTGGACGAGGTTTCCGGGCTCTGAAATTCAGCTCTGTGTGGCGTGCGTTTTCTCTAAGTTCCGTGTAATACCACACAGACCAGAGAGCCTTCTCTGGTCTCTCTTTTCCTCACCCTCACTTTCTCTCTGATGCACCCACGTGTAGGAGGCTGCGTGTGACATTTTTCTTAGACTGAACAGTGGGGCATCACTAGTCCTGGGCTGCCTGATGCTTCCCCAGGTGACACACCTGCCATTGCCCCCATGTCCCTTGCTCGGCAGCTGCTTTTCCGTCCCAGGACGGAGGCGCTAGTTTTTACAGGCCAGACGGGAGCGAGGCCGGGGCCCGTCGAACAGCTGGAAGTCTGGCAGGAAGGACGATGGTATCTCAGAGCTGGAGGGGGGCCCTGGGGGGTTTTAACTGCGCCTCGCCACTTGGGAACAGGTACCGTTCATTTCTTTAATTTTGAGCACATTTTATTCCCAGATATTTCAATCTATTGGCAACAGTTAAGAAAGACCAGGGAAACGTTTCTGGTGCACGAGGGCTG
>PVJD01009955.1:0-57840 GCA_004026545.1 Mormoops blainvillei
GTACTTGAGGATGATTTCGGTAGCTCCTAGAAAGTTTGTGTGAATGTGAACACTACATCAATTGAAACTTTAATTTTCTAATCTAGACTTAATGGGACATCAAATAAGGGGGGGGGCGGGGGTAGAGAAACAGGGAGTGAGCACCGTACGTGACAGGGACCGAGCTGGAGCTCAGGTGGCCTCCGGGGGGTCGCAGTAACAGCGCCCAGGCCCCCCAGTGGCCCTAGACCAGTCCCCAAGCCAGAACCCACAAGTCGGGGGGCACCTCCACGCAGGGGCCGCGGTCCTGAGGCGTCCACTCACTCCAGAACGGCCGGGAAGGCTTCCTGAAACACGCAGGAGCGACCGCCCGAACTCCCCACGGGAAGGCCCGGGGGGCCCGATGATTCCTGTCTTTCCTCAAACTCTCACGCGCAGAAAGATCTGCCTGCAGAGGCTGCGAAAAGCGTCGTCTTTTTACAGATTATACTGGGGGAGGCGCAGGCGTCTGTGGTTGTGCGGAAGCACGTAGCAATTCCCTGGCGTCGGTCCAGGACGCTGGTGTAGGGACACAGCCGCGGGAGCACCTCGAGCCGGCCGCTTCGAGTCCTTCAGGTTTTCACGACCGCGCGTGGCTGGAATGTCCATTAATGATGTTAAAGTTCTAATCTGCCTTGGAGAGGAAGAAAAAAATAAAGCGGAAACATTACTAATCTTTGACTTATTGATACCACAGGCCAAGCCACGTCTCACGAGAACGGGATACGTTGCGATTTCGTGTGGTGAGCGTGTAGTGAAACTCGATCAAATGTAACCAGACTTTGGCAAGAAAAAGTTGTCTAACCTCCTGCTATCGAGTTAAGTGTAAATATCCCGAATCTTCTAAAGGAGGCGACAAGATGTTAGCGAAAAGGAAGGCTTTGTGACGGATAGATCCGGGCCCCGGGACTCGCAAAGTGGGGACACGGGGCTTACTCTTCATGAAGGTGGTCGTTGTCTCCTCAACATTATCAGGGGAGCAGGGAGACGCCAGGGACTCGAGGGGGCCGGGGGACCCTCTAAAGAGGACAAACACGGACCGGAAGTGCAGGAACCGATGGCGTTGGCGTGTGTCGGAGAGAGAGATGGCGAGAAACGAGGCCCCGTTGACAGGTGCGGTGAGAGGGGTTGTACAGTCTCAAGCTTAGCAAGCCGTGCGCGTGCGCTGCACCAGAAAACGGCGCTTTTCTGGGGGAGGAAAAGGAGGATTTGAGGAAGAGCTGGAGGACATGGCGGACAGTTGCCGGGATGTCACTTTTTGTCAAATCTGTTTATAGACTGAGTACAATCCTAGTACGTCTGGTTGGACTTCGATGAGTTGAACCCAACGAATTGATGCAGAGCTTCATTTGGAGAAGTCGTAGGCGTGACTGTGGGGTGTATTCCGGGAAAACAAGGGCGGCGAAGAAGGGCGCACCCTCCATGCAGGGGACACACGTAAATCAGCAAAAAGTAGGGCCGAAGATGAGTGGAACTGAGAAGAGGTTAGAGGGATGTATGTGGGGAACGTGGACTTAAATTAGTATTTCTAGAAATTTGACCATAATCTGAACAGCATTAAAAAGAGAATGGCTAAGTAAATTATGAAACAGCTCAATACACAGATTTGCAGACAATTTTTAAAAAGATTTTATTCACTTTTAGAGAGGGGAGAAGGGAGGGAAAGAGGGAAACATCGGTGTGTGGTTGCCTCTCGCACGCCCCCTACTGGGGACCTGGCCCACAGCCCAGGCCTGTGCCCCGACTGGGAATCGAACCCGCGACCCTTTGGTTCGCAGGCTGGTGCTCAATCCACTGAGCCACACAGGCCAGGCCAGATTTGCAGACATTAAAATGACATGAACACTAGGCAGTAAATGGAAAATAATTCTGTAGCAAAAATGAAAAGGAGATACGATATTCTGTATTTACAGTGTTGTGTCTGCTCAGCCTAAAGGACTATACACACACACTCACGGGAGGCCTGTCTTTACCTGGTTAACTGAGTGCACATTCATGTTTACGGATTTAATGGAGCAAGAACATGACTGAAAACCAGCGTTGAGGTCTGATAGTGGGTGGAGTGATTTTTGTTTTTCCTAAAATCCTTTCACTGTTTCTGTCAGGTTTTAGCAATAGAAGTTTTAGTGAAGATTAAAGATTGTAAAAACTTCCAGTTACAACGCGACTGAGGGAGAAGCCCGAGCGCGCTGGCCCACATCGTCGGGGGTGGACCGGGAGCCACGGAAACGGTGCGCGGTGTGGCCCGGCCCCGGTCCTGTTGGCGGGGACCTCGACTGCCCGCTGTGCCGGAGCCACGGAGGCTCCTCACGGTCCAGCAGGCCTTTTCCTAACTTCTTAAGCCTGTTCCCCTAAAACGCACGGGCTCTCTGTCTTTTCACCTGCTCTGTTCGCCTGCTCTTCTGAGCTCCTTAAAAGATTTAGATATTTTTTGTTTTACTCTTGCGTTTATAGCAGCGACCATTTTCTAAGTAATTAATCAGTACCTACGAAAACCTGTTTGTAGTAAAAGTGTGAAAACTGTTGCTGTTGATAAGCTGAGACGGTTTCAAACTTACCTGCCTTTTCTTTTCTTTTAGGTAAGTGACTGAACGGGGACATGAAGAGCTGATATCTCAGATGACAACCATGTTGCAAAAGGTACTTTGGCCTTTCACTGTCACTGCGGTAGGAATCCTATAAAAAGACACAGCGGTTGCAATGTAAATAAGTACTATTTTGGTAAAAAGAGTTTTTGGTGTGTAAACACATTTAAAGACATCAGAGGTTTAAGAGTGATTATGGGAAATGTAATATGCGGTGGAACTTTCTGTCACCTGGCAACGTACTGTCAGCATTATTTGGGACCGGAAGGATACGTCGGCCATCCCGTCTGCATGCGCGCTGGCGGGGGGAGGGTGGCGGCGGGAGGGCGGCACGGAGGGCCGGGGCAGCAGACACTGTGAGCAGGCACGGTCGTCTGTTTTGTCCGAGGGCTTTTCTGTGACAAAACGTCGTCTCTGAATCACGCACGAAAATGACTCTTATGAGCTTGTCAAGAAGGCGGTTTGATTCTGGATGATCGGGTGGTAGATTGTATCAGTGTGCGGAAGCGTCCTGATTCTGTGTGTACGTATATATACTTTTTAAATAAAAGTTTTTCATAAGACTTTTAAGTAAAGGGAGGGGAGGAGGGAGGAAACCTTCAGTTTAAGGAAATAATAGACCATGAAGACTCTTAGACATAGATACTGATCACAAACAGGGTGTGTGGAAATCTGATTTTTTTAAAAAGCCATGAATCTCGTCTAGAAGAATCTTTCTTTCCTAGAGCAAATCTTTAAAATACGGTAAAACCATCGTGCCTGGTGACAGGGAAACAACTGGGTCATGAGCCGTGACATGAGCTGTGTGGCTCCCTTAACCTTGGTGCCCGCGCAGGGCAGACCGGGCTCTGAGCCACCGCGCGTCCTCTGTTGTCCGTGAACCCAAGGAGCCACGTGAGGATATTGAAGGAGGAGAAACCAACTCCATTCGGCCTAAAATTACAATGAAAAAGAATCTCCAGTCCTGCTTAGAAATGTCCTTGCGGGCCTTCTAAAGCGCAGGGCGGGTGCCGGTGAAGAGGTCTGATTTGAAAAGAAGTTTGAAAAAATGTTGGTGGGATCATTTGACACCGAAATGACTGTATTCCCCCACTGACGGTCATTCGGTGAGCATGAGTCTTCTCGCTCTGCGGCTCTTCTTCTGAGTGTCGAGTGAAAATCAGCTCCTTTTGTCGGTGCTGATCGTGGGACGCACCCGTGGGCCTGGCTGTTTCCAGGATGGGCACACACCGCCGCGTCCCGTTTTACCAACGCGTTAGGGCATGGTGTGCTTCTGGGGGGACCAGCGACAGGCCGGGGCAGACGCCAGGGCAGCGACGCAGAGAGGAACCTAGAAGCTCAAGGCCTGTGACTGAGACGGGAGAGCGGGGGCTACTCCCGTCGGGACGACAGTGTGACGGGGAGCAGAGTCCGGTGCTTGGGGAAGAAGGGGGCGTAGGAGCTGGCGGGGCGCAGGCTGAGGAAGAAGCCAAACTGGAGGCGAGGAGGTGGAGTCGGCCCTGAAGGTGTTCTTTGAAAAATCTAGTCTGAGAGTGAAGGTAGGGAGAGGGTGGTAGCCGGCCGTGGCCGTTGGGACGACAGGGTCCCAGACACGTTTAGAGGCTGACGGGTGCAGTGCAGGAGGAGGAGGGGCTGAGGGCCCGGGGCTGGGGGTTGGTGTGGACAGCCAGGAGGAGGGCGGCCCGGGGCTGGCAGAGGGCACACCCCTCAGCGGCACTGTGGCAGTGCCGGGAGGTGAGCAGTTGCAGAGCGCGTGGCCAGGTAGCGCGTGAGGTGAGGGGACAGGCGTGAGAACACGTTGGGAGGGATGGGGACCGCTTCCTCGAGGACGGTGTCAGAAGACCAAGCTGGTCTCGACGGCGGCGGACGGGTAGTGTCCCAGACCCCCGCCTGTGGCTGGGGGTCCAAACGTCCACTCTGCTGACAGCCCGCGGCCACGAAGCCCACAGCAAGCCCGAGCTGATGGAGGAGTTCATTTAAACCCAGCCAGCGATGACCTCTCCTCCCCGGCGTTGAACTAGAACCACGTGGGAGGGCCTTCACCCACCTGTGCGGCTTTTCCCTCCGTTGGCATGAACATATGTTCTGTGTCTTTATAAGGGAACCGTGTGTACACATGTTATTTTCTCAGGTCAGAAATCAGAGATTCCACTCTGATGAAAAGGGTAAGAACGATACCGACCACTGTCTCAGGCCCTCAGCCTGGGGGGGTGTCTCCTAATGACAGTATTTCAGGGGCAGAGTTTAAGAACACTGTTTGGCCTCAAAGAAGAGAGTGCCCTTTAATCCCAAACTGCCGTCCTCTCTGCCGCGACCCGGGCGGCGCGCTGTCCCTGCCCAGCCGCCGAGGGCTTGGCACGTCCTTCGGGCCGTCGGGCCCCAGTGCGTGCGGTGAACGGGCCCGGGGGCGAGGGCCTCAGTGCGTTGGCTTTGAATTGTGAGAATGTAAATATGCCCATTTAACTAGAAAACCTACAATTTCTCTTTCCCATTTTGGTTTTTAAGAGTGTTTAATTGAGGCCAGAGAGCCCTTCCCGGGACTGAAGAAGCCTTCTGTCCAGGGGCTTCCAGACGCTTTTAGCTGCAGAACCACTTTGAGAAATAAGATGTGGCGCCCACAGAGATGGAAAGAGACCCATCTGGTTCCAGGGGCACAACGGGGCAGGGCTGGCGCCCACCTGCCCGGCCGCCTCTGCCCTCCTCACCCCACATCCAGATAGGTCCCCTGGGACGTCACCATCGAACCCGCGGGACGTCGTTGGGCAGTCCCAGTCCTAGCGACCACAGCTGCACTGAATTGCATCAAACTATCGAGTCTGAAGACCCATTTACTCTTTCTGAAGGGGATATTTTCTCTATAATAAAATAGGCAGGTTAGCGTCTATTTTGGCCCAAAGTGTTGCTAGTTGTGCCCTGATTTCAGTGAGAGTAGTTACTGATTTTGGCCCCAGAAGCTCCAGGCACACGGTTGCCCAGTGCGCCGCGTTCCTGGGGCTTGAGGAGCCAGGCGCTCCGTGCAGTTCGTCCTGCTGGTCAGGAGGCCACGCGCATAAGTGGGGGCCCCTCTCCTTGGCCTCAGAGGAGGGACAGCAGGAGGACTTGATCTCGAGCAGCCACAGAAGAACGTGGCACAGGCCAGCGAGACGTGGCTCTTCCTTTAGGTGTGACTTGGCTCAGGGCTGGCGAGGTCCGTAGACACGGAACTGGACATCTTCAAGAAAATAATGGCACCTGCTGGACACGAGAGGGTGACGCAGGCAGCCGCAGGCCCGCCCCCAGGAAGGCTGGTCGAAGGGTGGGGAGCTTGCTGAGAGACCTGTGAAGTCAAACCAGCAGGGGACAGTGTTGAACGCACACGAGCCACACGCAACCTGTTTGAGTCGTAGACAAGGCTGGTATCGTGACTTGATTCTACCTCTGAGGAGACGGAGGCTCGGAGCGGTTTAGCCGCTTGTCTGCCTCGCACAGTGAATTCCCAGCAAACGTGGTGGAGCCCAAGTTTAGGTCCAGGTCATTTCGTTTTATGGCCCCGGTGGCCCTGGGGTGGCAGACCCAAGAGCCCGCTGGCAACGTTCAGAACTTGTGAGTCGCGAGAAGAGGGTGGGTCCTCCCGGCCGGAGAGGCCTCCCGAGAAGCCGCTGCTCACAGAAGAGGAGGGAGCCTGTGGACCTGCAGCGTCCCGTGTGCCTCCACATCACCCCCCTCGAGGCTCTGGTGACCAGAGGGTATCTCTGCTGGGCGCAGCCCATGCAGCCGGCGCCACCAGGAGCTTCTCACCTGGAGGTGGAGGCGGGATGGGGGGGAGACACTGGCCGCTGAGGATGCCCCGTGGGGCCCATCGGTGGGAGACCTTGGTCCTTTCGTCCTCGGATTCGCCTCCTGGGACGGAGGAGGCGCTGAGTTCTGGGCTTGGTCCTGACATCCCACATCCAGGGGCACAGCCCAGAGGGCGCATGGAACTCTCCGTCTTCTGGCATGGGAAATGTTACCCTGGTTACGGTGGAGGACTAGGGAGCAATTAAAAGGGTTAACGAGGATCTCCTGCCAGCCGGATGTAAACTCACAGTCGTGAGTGTTTGAAAGTTTCTTCCAGGCTTGTCTAAATATGTGGGGCCACCTGGAGAAAAGAGTCAGGACTCAACTTTTCGGACGTGAGGAGCCAGAATGCCCTGCGACGATGTGGCCGTGATCACAGGCGCACTTTCGTTGGCCGGTGATGTCAAGAATTTTCATACGTCCGCGTACCAATTTCTTATCTTTCTGTATAAATCCATTGTAATGTTTGAGATAGTCCTACAGTGATAGAATTTTGACCCTTTATTCTGATCAATAATTATAACCTAATTTGATTAAATATACATAACTCAAACTCCCAAGCTCTGTGTTTTCTGGAATAATGTTTTCCTGAAGAACGCATATAATTGGGAGTAATGATAGAAAACGATGGAATTAGATTTGTTCATCTTAATCCATTTGTGTTGCAACCATCAAGTCAAAATTGGAGTTCTCCCGGCTCTGCCTCAGCTAAATTCAATAGCTGTGCCACCCGTATAAAACTGCAACTACATGTTCCGTGCAGTTTTTGTGACTGCAGAACAGTCTCCTTTTGTTTCCTCTTATTTCCTGTTTTGTTTTGAGTTAGAGCTGCTTACAATTGGCATAAAAACCCTTTTCTGCCCGCACTACGAAAAAGGAGAAAATGAACAGTCAATAAACCAAAATGCTGTTCGTTTTTCCGCCAGAGAAGAGCAGAGAGTGGGGAAGCGGTCGCCTTGCGGCAGGTGTCCCTGAACCTTCAGCAGAGGCCACCGGGGAGGACCCGCGTCCAATCCGGTGAACAGACTCAATAAGCTGATTACTTACTTTTTCCAAAGAAATCATGCCTCCCTCCCCCACACTCCTGCACTTAATTAATCTGAATGAGTTATTTGCAACGCTCGCGTCCTGGGCGTGTAATTAACCAGGCACAGCAGTAGAATCTCTGCTAATGGTTGTCATCAACCACATTCTTTAGTGTTTACATTTTTGCAAATAGAAAGTGGAGTGAGCGCGTTCTTCTCGGGCAAGTTCCACACACATGTGAGCGTGACACGGGTCCCGTGTCTGAGCCACATGCTTGAGGCAAAGCAGTGAAGACCGCAGGAGGGCACCCCGTTAGGAAGCTGACACTGGAAATACCACCCTGGCCGGCAGAGCCGGGCCCTTCCTGGCTCTCACAGGCCCCCCCGGTACCCACCGCCCCGGCTTTGTGCCCTCCTCAGCTGGGGCTGCGCAGCGGTGCAGAGAAAGCCCGCGAAATGCTGACGGCGTTAGAAGTGCTCTGAGCTCCTCAGATGCTGTCAGCTGCAGATCTTGTAGGCAAAGCCGGCCCAGAAAAGCTTCCTTCAGCACCCGCGGGGGTCCCGCGCGCTCACTGCGGGGAACAGTGCTTGCAGGGGCAGCGGTGGGTTTCCGTGCGTGGCCCAGCCTCCTGCCTGCAGAGGGCGTCCTGGCCGCCTCAGGGAGGGCGGGGCTTTGCAGAAGGATGACGAGAAACTTCCAAGGACCCAGCCTAGATTTTTTGGCAAAAATCCAGTGCACTGGGAATTCTCCAGCAAAATGGGTTGAACCTGGCCCAGCTGCAAATGGGCACAGTTTCCGCTCAGTCAGGCAAACACAGACGCCGGGGGGCATCTCCTCGTGTCGTCTTCACCTGAGGAACTGTCGTATTTGGAAGACAATAAACTGCTGGGAGATTTTAGAAGCAACGTTTGAAAAATGTTGAAAGAAAAACCCGTATTTAGCATTTTTCACAAAAGTCTTTAATACCTGCTTGTACTCCTCAAGCAATAGAGCGTAATTAACAGAAGCCCAGGTCGCATGGTTTGTAATTTGCAGCCTTGTTTATAATTTGCCATTTGCCTTTTAAGTTAAAAAAAAAAAAGGGGATGTCACTGTTTTTTGTTTTTCTTGCTTCTTATTGCCAAAGTTTCATCGTTATGAAATTGATTAATGCCATCAGTTTTCTAAGGATGCACCCGTATGAGACACACCCTGTCTGACGGGGAATTGAGCTACACGGGAGAACATGTGAGATTATGGCCAGAGGGTATTTTCTGGAAGACGCTGGCATATACAAAGCGTCCTGTGTGGACCAGTGTTACCTAAGGCACAGCCTGTGTGTGGTGTTTGCTTGTAGGGATGTAGGCAAAGTGGAGACGGTGTGGTTTCTGAGAACAAATTATTCTAGCAATTTCACATAATTTGACCGAGTGTTTTAAATTCAAAAATACCTGTTTTTTAGTCTTCTATAAAAATTTAAATCATCCAAAACAGTACAGAGAGCTGACTTATTTTTAAATGTGAATCTTGATTTTCACATTTTGTAAAAATTTTCAGTGACAGTGGGGCATTACAAAATATTCAATGGCTTAAAATACACGAATTAAAAGAGAGCATCCTAACTTTTCAAAAATAATTTTCCCATAGACTTTACAATGTTGTTTTAGTTTCAGCTGTACAACATAACGATTAGATGTTTATACGAATTGTGAAGTGGTCCCCCAGTAGGCCTAGGACCCCCCGGCACCAGACATAGCTATTACGACATGATCGACTGCACTCCTTATGCTGTCCTTTCCATCCGTGACTGTCCTGTAACTACCAGTTTGTGCTGGTTAATCCCTTGACCTTTTTCGAGAGCCCCCAACTCCCCCTCCCCCCGGCAGCCACCAGTCTGTCCTCTGTGTCTGTGAGCGTTTCAGTGTTGTTCGTCCGTTTATTTTGCTCTTTAGATTCTACACGTAAGTGAGATCATGTGGTGTTTTCTCTGTCTGACTGAATCCCACGTAGCTCAGTGCCCTCTAGGTCCATCCACGCTGTTGCAAGTGGCAGGGTCTTCCATTGAGTTATCGCACCACTGCCTTTTAATCCCCTTGTCTGTTGATGGGCGCTTGGGCTGCGTCCAATATTGACATAATTATAAATAATGCTTCAGTAAACAGAGGGGTGCATATATCTTTTCGAATTAGTGTTTTAGATTTCTTTGGGTAAATACCCAGCAGTGGAATTGCTGGGCCAAAAGGCAGCTCCATTTTTAGTTTTCTGAGGAAATGCCACACTGTTTCCCACAGCGGCTGCACCAACCTGCATTCCCACCAGCAGTGCACGAGGGTCCCCTTTGTCCACAACCTCGCCAGCACTCGTGGTTCGTGGACTTGTTGAAGATGGTCGCTTTGGCAGGTGTGAGGTCAGATCTCATCGTGGCTTTAATTTGCGTTACATTAATGATTAGCGATGTTGAGTATTTTTTCATACATCTGTTGGCCATCTGTGTGTCTTCCTTGGAGGTGTCCATTCAGGTCTTTTCCCATTTTTTTAATTGGATTGTTTGTGTTTTGGTGTTAAGTTGTATGCGCGGAACCAAACAGTGACCAGAGGCACTTACATAGGCCTGAGACCGGGAGATGACGACTTTGGCTGCTGGTGGCGTCCCCGAGGGTCCTGGGGTGCCGTCCGCGTGAACAGGACTTCCGGGCCATCAGGGATGGGAGGAGCCATCTGGGGCCCCCGCTTGCCTTGCTGCGTCCGGCACCGTCCTCTGACTCTGAGAGTCCAGCCGTGCTCAGACCCCCTCTGGCCAGAGTGCCCCTCTGATGAGCAGCGCATCTGGGAGTAGACAGGTGTCGTTTCGTGGCCGGGCTCTGCCTGACGGGAAGTGGCTGCCCGGAGCCGGCTGGCGAAGGGCTCACTCGGGCGAGCTCAGGGCCGGGGGCCGGGGGCCGGGGGCCGGGGACCGGGGGGAGGAAGCCCACTGTGCGTGTGCGAGCAGTTCGGGTTGTGGAGGGGACTTCCCCTCACGATGGCAGAGTAGGTGGCAGTGGGGATAAAATGTGGCAGTGGTGACTGGAAAAAAATCCTGATCACGTGGCACGCCTGGCAGAGCAGGAAAGTGGTGTCCTCAGATATTTACGGGTGACAGGTGACGGAGCTGCCTGCCCAGACTTGCAGCCGCGGTATCAGGGGGCACGACTGGGACATGAAGAAGCCCGGCGGGCCAGTGCGTTTGTTGTCCGAGCAAGTATTCTGTTTTCTGTTTGAAGAACAAGGAGAAATAAACATCTCGAGTTCCTTGAGCAAAATTGAGGGAATTAAAAGACTTCTTTATACGGTGGATATTCTTGCTTAATTACTTGGTAATGGTTTATTGAAAGGCAAGTGCATCATTTTAATCTACTTGTGCCTTTTCCCTTGAGCATGACTTACGGTTATCACTCAGGGCATGCCACTAAGTGCCACACCGTGCTGTGACATGCCACCTCACTCCACGCTCACGTGCGGGGACTTATAGTTGTTTGCTGCTTTATGTCATCAGTAAGTGGAAGCAACTTGATAAAAGGCTGTTAATTGATATAGAAGCCACCCTCTCTAACATGGGGGAGAAACTTCCCTGGAAACAGGGGACTATTTAATGACCAGAATCATTTGCCTGATTATTTTAAAGAAATTATGCATTAGGCACCCTGCTTAGTAATATAATTTAAGATGTTATTTTTCCTAGTAACCGCAAACCAGCAGACCGGGCAGACCCATCGCTGACCCCATCTCTGGCTGCCCTGCCCTCTGAGGAGCGCGTGGGCAGGGCCCGGAGTCCCAGGCGCAGCCGGGGCTTGCCGGTGACCGGCCCGGAGCCGCCCCGGAAATTCTGCGGGATCCAGGAGCCTCGTTCTGAGAGACCAGTTGCTTATTTTCTTCCATCTCCAATATTAAAAGGGCTACACAAAAAGTCACCAATTTTGATAAGTTTTTAAAAAAATGCACACTGACGTGACAACTGTTTCTAACAGAGTTAAGGACAACTGAGCACCACTAGAGCCACTGTTCAGAAAAACGAAGAAACTTCTCGACCAGACCCATAGAAAGATAATTTCTCATCATCGCACTGCACCGAAGTGCACACTGAGTGGTGTGGTGGCGCCTGGGGACACCGGCAGCAAAACCAGCACAAAGGCTGCTCGGCCTGTCGGGGCTCAGAGGGGACGTGAGGGGCGCCTTTTGAGCGGAGATATTTTTGCAGAGCTTACTGGGATGTCAGAAAGGGGGTCCTGCCGTTTGGTGCTGACCTAATGCCTCAATCAATTTGGACAGCTCAGTATCAATGTGGCCTTTCAGTTAAGTTTGGCCAGAGCCTGAAGACCAGCTGTCATTACAAAGGACCTTCTGAGACCCATTGTCACTGCCACTGGCCTGGAGAAGCCCAGACCCAGTAGCAGCGGGGGCCGAGTTCCTATTTTAGGTTATCGCCCCTTTTTCTAGTATTTTAAAGGGTGGAAAAAAAACGATCACAATGCTAAGACTCTGTTGCTAACTACAAAGAAAATAATACTTGAATTTATTGTTAGAGAGGCCTGCTCGAAATGTCACAACATATGTGCTTCCAAAATGGAGGTGTAGTGTCCTTAATCAGTGCACTCCAGTGGGCACGTTCTGCTACTTTTACGTTGTTGTGTTTTGTCATTTAATAACAATAGAGTTGAAGCCAATGCCACTCAATACACACTACTAATTAGATATCAGAGAAATTAACTTCATTTATACTCCAGCATATTAAATAAACGCCATAGGAATGACATCGGGAAATCGTCTAAAATGTCTCTAATGGTGCGTCTTTGCCTTTTCAAACAAAACAGGCGAACAGTTGCATGGACTGAAATGTTCGACTCTGTAGTGTGGAATTCCTTTGGGAACGAGGCTGAGTGGGCAGCTCATTGTTGCTGTTTTGTTTTAAATGATCACCGAGCTCATAGAATCCCAACGTATCCTGCAAGTTCAGCTAAGACATGAAGTTGGGGAAAGATAACATGAGCTAGATATTTTTGAAAAAAAACAGAAACGAACTGCCTTTGCAAATGTGAATTAGATAGCAAGCAAAAGCATCCGTGACTGCTCCAAAATTAGAATGGTCATTTTCAATACCCCACAGGGCCAAGTGCTAAAATTCGAACACAATGGGAACCAAAAATGTGAACATTAAGCAGCCTCATGAGTAAAGCTGTAAAGACATCGGTGACTCTGGCTGTCACAGAGCATAGGGATTGGTGCCGAGGGGAGGGCAAATTCGGAAAGCAGTATCATAAACACCCACATTCTTGGAATTTAATTCAAACCAAAAGGAAATGATCTCTGAAATTCAGCACAGGTTTAAAACTAACGATTCTTCCCGTGGTGAAGTATTTTAGTCACACTTCTGTTGTAAGGACCCAGAGATATTGCCATAAGGCTTGGCGTAAACACTGCAAGGGCGCTTTGTGAAAATGATTTCGAAGCTCATTAAAAAGGCGAGTGCACGGCGACATTTTAAAACTAAGAGCTTTTCAGGTTCCTTGGAATACCTCCAGCGACTGTGGGCCGCTGTCCACGGGCGGCCCTCCCCCGTAGAGAGCGAGTGGACCCTCCCCTACTGCGAGGGGAAGCTCCGGACGCCGACCCGCTGTGATTACAGTGGCCCCTAACGGAGAACAGCCTGGAGAGTTAATGTTAAGGAAATCGTTAAATAAATTTGGTGCATCCATGAAATGGAATATCATGCAGCCATTTAAAAGTAGTTTTTAAACGAAATTTTAATGACATGAAAAATGCCCCATTTATTAACTTAAAAGTTAAGGATAAAAGTGTATCCAATATACTCTCAACTACATTATTCATATTCTAGAAACATACAAAAGAAATACGTGTCAACGTGGTTTTATCCAGGTACTTGTCTTTTTCCCTTTAATCACAAATTGTTCTTACAGTGAATCTTTATTATCCTTTATAATTAGAAACTACACTTTTTAAAGCTTACTGATTCCAAATGTTACTGCAAATTACAGTGGTGAAAAGAATCATTAGCCTGTAAAGTTCGTAAGCATTTTCTGCTTTTCTAACACTCTTGTTTGTTCATTTTGATTAAAAAATCAAAAAAGAAAAGGGTCACTGGTTCCATTCCCCAGTCAGGGCACAGGCCTGGGTTGTGGGTCAGGTCCCCAGTAGGGGGCGCACGAGAGGCAACCACACACTGATGTTTCCCTCTCTTTCTCACTCCCTTCCCCTCTGTCTAAAAATAAAAATGAAATGAAATTAAAAAAATAAATAAAATCTAAAAAAAGAAAGAGAGAATAAGCAGATTCTCCAGTGTTCTAAAAAAAGAAAAGAAGAAGAAAGAAATTGCTGTGTGCATTTTTGGAAATGCCAGAAAAGAATTTGCCAAAGAGCAGAATCATCCGTGGCAATGGATGTTTATTAATTTTAAAAATAATTATTATAATTGCATTTTAAAATAGTTAAAAATAACAGAGAAAAGAATGATACACTGGACTTCAGACTAAAACTGCCGCTGTTTGTTGAAACTAGCTTTTGAAGTGATTGCTGTGAACGGGAAGGGCCTTTCGTCCTCCTGAGCCGATACGATTAGGACACGTTTTAAGCAGGAAAACAGGACCTTCTTGTGTCATCAGAGCTTGTGACAGAGCCCGAGGGCGCCGCCAGGTACTTGCGCCGGCGGCGGTGGCTCCAGGGCAGGCCCCGTGCGGCACAGCCGCGATGCGCCCGGGCGCGTACGTAGACGCTATTGGCTCGGTCGCATCTCCTCCCTGCGGAGCGTGTGTTCATCACGGTCGCGCCCTGCAAGGGACTCCTGCCCCGTGGTCCTCGCGTGCCCAGCTGTCCGGTGTCACCGGTCCCTCGCCGGGCAGCCCAGGTGTGGGCCTGGTTCTCAGAGGGGTGGGGCGGCCCCGGGGGAGGAGGAGCTCGGGCTCCTACTGCCGTGCGCCTGGGAGGGCGGGAACCTGTCTCTGTAAACGAGGGTAAAGATAGCGTCTGCCCCATGGTGCAAAATTCAAAATAGTGAATTAATAGTTTAAAGCAGTCGGAACAAGGCATGACACACAGTAAGCACTGACTTAAAAATGGTAACTACTGCGTATTAATTCCAAAAGTCGTGCATTTTCTCTTAGCCAAAATATCTTGTTCGAACCACAGAGCCGCCTTCACAGACTTTAAACCACTTCATCATGTAGGACCCCCTTTGGTGAGTCAGGTGGTGGGAGCAAAGTCCTGCCACCCAGATACACTTTAGGGGATACTGGTTTTCAGCTGTCTATTAAGAAACAAAAGACTCGGGAAGAACCTTTGACCCCCGCGCCCCCGCGCCTTCCGTGCCCAAGAGATTCAGAGGGAGACCCCTGCCTCGGGAAGGAGACCCTGGGATGTAGCCCGAGCCTGGTTTGGATCAGGTGTGGTCAGCCAGAGGACGCAGGCCTGGCCTGCTAGCGGGCGCGCCCTGCGACCCAGAGCTTCTGGGTCACCTGGGGGCTCTTCCTGCCGCTGTGTTCCTGCGCGCCCTGCCTCTGCCACTCCTGAAATCCACACCCTGTTCCCACCCGTTTCTCCTTTGCCCAAAATGTCTTCTAATCCCAATGCGCCCTCTCTGTCTGTGGGCAAATTTTTGTGGATTTATGTCCGTGTGCATGTCTTAAACTTTTATTTCCTCCTGATGACCTGTGTCTGTGGAGGAAAGGCGTTAAAGTTTTGAGCCCCCACGAGGGATAAGTGACTTCCTTTCTTACTGAGAAAGCACAGGGGCGGGATGGGCGTCTGCTCACCTGCAGCCGCGCGACGGGCGAGCCAGGGCCATGCCTGCGGACCCATCTCTGCGCCCCGTCCGACCTCGCGCCCCGCCGGCCCCCTTCTCTCTGAGTCCTCCTGCCCCTTTCTGCCCCTTTCTGCCCCTTTCTGCCCCACCCCATTTCCTCCCAGGGCCCCCCGCCCGCGTGGGGACCACGCGGACCTGCACGGCCTCACCACGGTACAAGGGGCATCCAGCAAACTCGGCTTCTTCCCGTGTCTCAGCTGTTTGAATAGGTTTTGTTTTCTGAAAAATGGCATATTTTAAGCTGTGTTTTGGTCACGGAAAACGCGAGTGAAAACAAAACCAAAGGCGGGCAAAAGAATACGTTCCCATGGAAACACGCCGTTACTTTTCATTTTGGCCAAGGAGACAGCGCCCCCTGGTGGAGGTTTCCTAGGTGGCCGCGCAAAGAACGAAAACGGGGAGGCGAGAGGAGCGGAGGGTGGAAAAGCTGACACAGAGAACAAAGAACCGGGGGACTTACCGTTCCCCGTCCTCCGCGGCGCATTTCCCCGAACGTGACCTCGTAGATTTTCTGTCCTGTTCCCTGCCGTCGCCCCCAAACCCAGAACAGTGCCTGCCAAGTGGTAGGAATTCAGGAAATATTTTTTAAGTGAACTAATTGTTAAAGTTGACTTATTTTTACCTTTTTTCGCATTTTATTTATTTATTTTTAGAGAGACGGGAAGGGAGGGAGAAAGAGAGGGAGGGAAACGTGGATGGGTTGCCTCTCACACGCCCCCAGCTGGGGACCATCCTGAAACCCAGGCCTGTGCCCTGACCGGGAGTCGAACTGGCAACCTTTCGGTTTGCGGGACGACACCCAGCCCACTGAGCCACACCGGTCAGGGCAAAAGTTGACTTATTTTTAAATGAAGATATTACAATATTTATATTTTTTTTTGGTGAAAAATTTTCTGTAGCTCCTATATGAAAGGTTTTATTTTTTTCTTTATAGTTTTGTGTCCTAGCTCCCGTTGTAAGGTTACCTTGCTGCTATTTGGTGGAAATTAAAACGAATGTTTTCCAAAACTAAAATAAGGCTTGTGGAGATATTTTCATGTCTAGTTTGTTAAATTTTCTTGTAAGTAGCAAGCTAGTGGGCATATTGACTACGTCAAATTCAGAAGAGACCGAATTTAAAAAATCACCAGGGAACTGTCCATTCTTTACAATTTAAATTTTATTTTTAAATTATACATTCATTAAAATGACTCAAAATTCAAGAAGTGCAGAAAAGGCATAGCGTGAAAATTCTCCCGCCCTCTCTGTCCTGTAGCCTCCCAGGCCCCAAGCGGCCAGTGTCCCCGCTCCTGTACCCCCACGTCCTTTCCAAGACTTCTTTCACATCTGCAAGCAAATATGCTCTTCTGTGAAACTGCACCTGTTATTGTAAGGAGCAACATTTGATGCAAAACCTGGAGTTGTCCCAGCTTTTGTCATGCACTCTTACTAATGAACAACAATAGCAGTGTTTTCCTACTGAGAAGGATTCCTTGGGTGTTCCCTGGGTTATGTTTCACTGGCCCTTCTCACCTTGGCTTTAAGTCCTTAAGTTGGTTTTTATAGTAAGTTTACGTTCACATGTAAGTTATTTGCACAGAGTGTTCGGAGGCTGGCTAACAAGCCATCTCCAGGGTGTCAGGAGGGCGGAGCCGTCTCGCTGCCTCAATTTGCTGGCATCGCATTAGTGGCCAGAGAAACACAATTAGGAGCCCTTCACCTCGTAAATGTCGTTTGCTGGGTACCAGGCCGGCTTTTGCCTAATTTCCTTATTTTGCTATTAGGAAAATGATAGGGAGACACAAGATGCATACTCACTTGACACGTCATTCTTTTTAAAAAAATGTTTATTTTATTTTATTTTATTTTATTTTTTTAGAGAGAGGGGAAGGGAGGGTGAAAGAGGGAGGGAAACATTGATGTGCGAAGAAACATCCATCAGCTGCCTCTCACACGCATCCCGACCCGGGTCCAGGCCTGCAACCCAGGCTCGTGTCCTGATGGGGAATGGAACCGGCGACCTTTCACTTTTGCAGGACAACGCCCAACCCACTGAGCCACACCAGTCAGGGCTACATAGTCTTGACAAAGAAGTTTGAGACACAATAGGAAAAAATAGTTATAATCCTTTTTTTGCAAAATGCCTACGAGGATACTCACCAAAAAGATCAACAGTCCATTCTTGAGTCATTTTACGGGTCATTTTATTGGGCTGGCCAAAAAGTTTTATTGTTTTTTCCCACAAAATAAGACACATTTTTCATTTTCACCAAGAACTTTTATCGACTGGGATATTTTGCGTATGTTGGCCATCTCCCATGTGGTTATAGCGTGGATTCTTCTCGATTAATGTCTTAATTTGATCCTCATCAACTTCAGTAGCAAGAAATCTCCCACACAAAACTCCGCAAACCACGTCTGACACCTTCAGTCAGTCAGAGCACCTTCTCCATAGATGGCACAAATCTCTTTTTGCATCTCAGTTGCATTTTCACCTTTCTCAGAATAATAAAGCATAATATGCCAAAAATGTTGCTTATTTTCTTCCATCTTCAATATTAAAAGGGCTACACAAAAATTCACCAATTTTGATAAGTTTTTTGAAATGCACACAGATATGACAGCTGTCACCATACAATCTAACAAAATTGTTTCAAATGAAATTAAACTCAAGTGCTACAAGAGCCTATGGGAAAACCGAACTAACTTTTTGGCCAACCCAGTATTCAATTGAAATGCCTTTGTTCATTTTCTGAACTTTTTATACTGAACATGGCGGATTTTTATAACTAGCTTGGACAAGACAGGTTTTTTACAAATGTCAGAATTTTGTTTTCTAATATGATTTAATGAATTAAATGATAGGAACACTGTGTAATTCTCTCCCACC
This sequence comes from Mormoops blainvillei, assembly GCA_004026545.1. Classification (NCBI taxonomy): domain Eukaryota; kingdom Metazoa; phylum Chordata; class Mammalia; order Chiroptera; family Mormoopidae; genus Mormoops; species Mormoops blainvillei. The sequence continues at coordinate 18,143 of PVJD01009955.1, forward strand.
TTTGTACAAATTATAGTCAATAACAAACCTCAGCTTTAGTGCTGAACTAAGCTCTTACGTAGCACTTGCAAATTTCTGTTGCGTAAATACTTCCACTGTGGTCAATTTTGGTCACACCTGAACATGGATTTGGGACCAGGTGCACAGTAACGTGTTACCTGTGACCTTTTCACCACCCAGGTATGACAGACGTCACCTCAAGAGCACAGGTAAGAGAAAAATGTGGCTAATGCAGTAAAATAAATGGGAGTGATGACTTTGAAATGTACGCTTATCTTTATTTTCACTATAATTTGCTTATTAGTTTATGTAACTCAAACACTTGGAAAATTCCAGAGAATTTGGCGCGTGGCTCAGCCGGCCAGGGTCCACACAGCTGAGCTCGTAGAAGCCGAGCAAACCGGAGTGGTCGGACATTTTTGTCCCCTTTATAGGTAACAGCTGTGGTAAAGAAAAGCAAAGTGTAAACACCTCAAGTTTTAAATAGACGCCCAGAGTGCGTAGAGTCACGTAATCGCAGCGTGTTAGTGAAGAGACACACGCACAGGGTCCGGCAGAAGTAACGCCCTTTTTCTGTTACAAACTCTTTTATCACAGAACCCTAAGCATGTAATTCTGTAACACAACAATATCGCACTCAAGCACAGCACATGGCATTTTAGGTGAAGCGCTCGAATTAAAACTATAAATCGTTACTCCCATACCTGTGCCCTACCGACCGCACGCCCGCAGGCGGCCCTCCTGCGGGACCCTGCATCTCCCGGGTCGGCGGAGCGGCTCTGACTCACCTTGCCACGTTCTGCTGTGCTGTTTGTGACAAGGGAGCCCCGGTCACCAAGCTCCCCCCTGCGCCCCTGGACCTCCGCCCCCGGGGCCCCGGCGGGCGCGCTCCTTGCGCCTTCGGGCGGGGAAGGACTGACCGCGGCGCACCCCAGGCGCGGCCCGTTGGGGCGGCCACGGAACTGGGGGGAGACCAGACACTCATTTCCCGCGGGCCACTGCGTGTCGCTAGGGGCCGGCCACAGCCCCTCCGCCTGGGTATGGGACCGAGCGGGAGGACCTCTCCGCCGCAGCCTTAGGAAAGGCGCAGGGACCCGCCAGCGGCCGCGCGCCAGCGGCGCGGCAATCAGAGCGACGCCCCCCAGCGGCCCCGGCGCTGGATTCTCGGCGGCGACGGGAGAGCTGTTGCGACGTCAGTCAGCTTTTGACTGGCGGTGTCTTTGAAAAACAATTCAAATCATGAATTGGAAAGAGGCCAGGAGACCCATCTGCCACGGTTTGTCTCTCCAAATTGGGTGCGGAGCTTATGAATATTTTCATGAGCGGCTCGGTCTTCCCCGCTGTGCGCTGCTCTGTTGTGTCATTTGTGGGACCACGATGACAAGGGCCTACACTGGAAAGAAATACAGATTTAACAAGAAGATGTTTCCCCTTAAAAGGGGACCTGTGATTTCCAGCGTCCGATACGAACAGCTGGAGGGACTGAATGCACCGGCGAAGGGCTGCAAGGCCTGCGTCCTCTTGTCACAAAGGGACACACCGCCTGATGTGTCGTGACGTGGACTATGAAACATTTGCGGAGGGTGGCATGGCTGACTGGACGGGTCCTGTGTCTCCTTCCCAGGGACAAATGGTAGCAACACCTCCCCCCTGCCCCCTGGGTGGACGCGGCCTTCTGTGCTGGGCTGGGCACGGGTTAGCCCGCAGGCCCTTGGGGAATCTGTTATTTCCCTTTGTGGGCAGTGACTTGACAGACAAGACATGGCTTCCTGAGCTAGTTTTCTATAGTGACGCACATTTTCCGTGGAAACTGCTGTTTCTTCTCCCCACCTTAGCTCCGGTCTTGCCCCGGCAAAGTCAAGAAAGAAGGAGGTGGCACAGGCGTGGCCGGGGCCTGTCTGAGGCGAGAAGCAGGATGGGACAGGAAAGGGACCGGTGGGGAAACCTGGCCCCCCGTGTTCATTCAAGTGCCTTACCTGTGGGTAAAGGAAATAAAGTGAACATTTACTTAGATGTAAACCTGGGTTAGAATGGACACTCCCCTTCCCAGCCCAGCACCTGTCAAACATCACCTGGCCGGTGCTGTGTCATCTCGTAAGGGACAACCCAGGGCTTCATTGGTGTCCCGCACACAGTAGGTGTGCTCCCTTACTGAGCGGCGTGTTCATGAGCAGGACTCATCAGTTCCCAGGTTCAGGATGATTATGGTTCCTTTTTTTTTTTTTTTTTTTTTTTTTTTTTTTTTTTGCTAGAGTGGATTCGAAGACATGGTTCCTTCAAATGAAATGATATATTCATAGTTTTCAGATTGCCAGGTATAGCTGAGGTAAATAGAAGTGAGAGAAAAAAACTACTGGACCCTAAAAATGTTTTGGAAAATATAACACACAACTCAATGACTTTTCATTGTCTGGTGTGTTTGATGATATAGAAAAATGAGTTTAATTAAGCTGGAGAAAATCAATGAAAAGGAAGGGCTGGCGGCTTCATCCAGGGTGACCTGTGACTTGAAAGCACGCTCCGCCAGCCACTCTGATCGCCTCTCCTTCTGTTAGGAAAGCCCAGAGCGCCCCCTCCGGCTTCCGCGTCTCCCCTGCCTGTTTCGCACGAACGCACCCGTGGGCGTCGACGCCGCCAGGCAGCTTGGCAGCGGTGCGGGCCTGCCCCCCTCTGCAGCACGATGGTCAGATCTTACATGTAAAAACCGTCAGACTATTCCATTAGAGCACCAGCTAATTACTTGGGGGGAATTCTTTAAAGATGGTAAATGGGTTCCACCTGTGGGAATGTTCGGTAAGAGCCAGTCTGTGTCTGGTGTTAATCTTTAGGTTTTTGTAGTTGGTCCCATCTTATATTTACTTGATGTTTCTTTTTAAAAATAATTTTTATCTCTTTAGTTTTTAAAGTATAGTTGAGTTCAGTTTTGTTTTAGTTTCAGGTGTACAGCCTAGTGGCTAAACAACCATACACTTTACAAAGCGTCCCCCGATATCCCCAGTGCCCGCCTGGACGCATGCCCAGTGGTGACAGCGTTACTGACTGTGCTCCCTCACGCTGGGCTTTACGCCCCGGGGCTGTTCGGTAACCGCCAGCCTGTGCTCCTTAACCCCTTCGCCTTAGTCACCCACCCCGCAGCCCCCTCCGCTCTGGCAGCCACCAGTCTGTCCTCCGCGTCTGCGAGTCTGTTTCTGTTCTGTTTGTTCGCTTATCTTGTTCTTTAGAGAAAAAAAGTCATGGTAAGTGTGTACGAGGAATGTTACTCAGCCATAAAAAAGAATGAAATCTTACCGTTTGTGACAGGCGGGTATTGTATTAACCGAAATTAGAGAAAGACGACTACCATGAATTTGGCGTTTCTTAACTGGCAGACTCCGTGTGCCAGCGCACGCTGCCGGCACTTCCCCGTTCCGTGTTCCCGCGACCCCCGGGCCGCCGGAGCCTGCCTCTGGGGGTGCGCCGGTGCGGCCGACAGCGAGCGGGCAGCCTGGCTGGGGGTCGAGGTCTGGTCTGAACAGCCCTGGTCTTTCCTGGCTGCGCGGGGGCCATCACAGGGGTCTCGCGGGCGCCGACACCCCGTAAGTCATGGGCGAGCGCTGGTGCGGAAGGTTTTCCAGTGGGACGTGAGGCAGGCCACACTGATGCCGACGGAGGCTTGACCTCGACACCCACTCCAGGCCGGAGCGACGCGTCGCGGCCGTTTTCTTCCTTTAATAGGGCGCCAGGGCCGTCAGCCACTCAGAAGTCAGCTCTGTGTGCAAAGAGGTGGTGGCTGCAGGCCTCTCTCTTTGGGGCGCTTAGGCCGTGGGGGGGGGGGAGGAGGAGTTAAACACAATAAAGCAGGATATGTGTCATTAAAGTTAAAAATTTTAATGGGTCTTTTTATTTTTTAAGTTATTGATTTGAGAGAGAGAGAGACATCGGTTTGTTGTCCCTGTTACTGATGCATTTGTTGGTTGATTCCTGTCTGTGGCCTGGCTTGGTATTGAACCCACAACCTTGGCGTGTGGGGGCGACACTGTAACCAACTGAGCCACCCGGCCAGGGCCCGGCAAGGCCTGTTCTAAAGGGAAGGGTGGAGGAAGAGGAGAAAGCAGGAGGTGTGGTCCTTGGGAGGCGGGGTGAGAAGCACAGAGCTGAGGGGAAAAGTGTCCCCTGGAGGGGAGTGAGCAGCGTCAACAGGAAGTGATCAGGAGGGCGGAGCAATCGATTCCTATGGAGAATGTGAATTTAGCAAATGCCGAAAATCCAGGAGGAAGGGACTTGTTCTCGACAAATGAAACTTAATGATTTAAAAAAGCTCATAGGAGTTATGACCGTGTCCTTGGAAAATAAAATGGAGTTGATACGAGAAATTTAAATGAATTTTGATTTGGCAAAGGAAAATTTTTGGTAACAGATCTTAGGAAAAGGACAGTTGTCTGGAGTTTCTGCCCTGGGGGAGAGGGTGAAGAGACTGTGGGGACGGACGAACGCACCATGGATGTAAAGGACACACCTGTGACCCAGCGTCCCCGTGGGGGCTGCACCTGCAGGCGGGGAGAAAGGACGGACGAGCTGGCCGCTGGCCACGTCCCGCGCAGCACCCGGCCACACCATCGACACCGCCGGTGCAGCTGCTGGGAAGCCCGGTGGTCCGTCCGGTGGGCATTTGGAGGCCCCTCCTGCTGGTCAGAGGAGGACGCACCCTGAAGAGCCGTTTCGCGACCTGGCTGTCGGTGGCAGAGCTGCTCCGGCCTCTGTCTGAGGACAGCAACAAACACTCCATGGCAACCGGGCCCGCAACGCGTGCCAGCCACCCAGCGACTAATAATAGGGATCACCCCATCTCTCTCATTAGCTCTAAGCTGTATTCGGAGCCATCTTCAAAGGCCAAATTCTCTTTTATCATCTTGAAAAAAAGCGGTCACGCTGAATTTTAAAACGATATGCTTTTTGGAATATACAGTTTATTTCCTCACATCATTGTATATTTTATTTTCTTCAACACGTTAGATTCTTTGTTATTTTCTAATTCACATATTCGTATTATAAAATAAGTATTCAGACGACGACAAAAATGGTTGTTCCTGTAACGTCCGGGTGCATTACTCTCCATTTATTGGAAGGGTGTAGACTTCTGACATCACTGAGCCGAGCGTGGAAATGCAGGCTGAAAAGAGAACTGAGCTCCCTCTACAGTTTATCTCCTGGTCCTTCCCCCTTTTTGCACGTTCGGCGTATAAAGTGGGGGGCAGGAGGGTGGGGGGAGCCGAGGTCCTGGGCAGTAAACAGCTGGCTCCCCCTCTGCGTGCTCATCGCTCTCACGTGGCTCAGCAGAGGTTTCCGGAATTTTCTGGAGCTTGGGGCCATCACTCAAAAACCCAGACATTTAACTACAGATTTAACTATAAAAGTACGTCTCTATCAGTATAGAGAGGGCGTCGGCTGAAAAGACGGAGTCAGTGTGAAAGAATTTATCTGTATTTTGCTTTCTGGACAATTCTTCCTCTGGACATTAGCTACTCCGTGGGGACCTGCTTCGTTTCCTGTCAGCGTTTGAGGCCGTGGGCTCGGGGGGCCTGTGGACACCCCCTCAGCAACAGAGGGTCCGCTCTCAGCCTCGCGGCTCCGGTGTGCAGCAGACATTCTTGGGAGCGCCACAGCTCTGCCCGGGGGACAGCATGTGGGAGCGAAGGCCAGAGACCCCAGGCTCGGGCTGGAGAGGTGTGTCCGGCCCAGGCCAACAGAATCAGAGGGTTCGAGGCCCAGGCCGGCGCGGCTCTGGTTTCAGGTTGTCATTGCGCCGGGAGGCGCGTGTGGAGAAAGGTGTGGCTTCTGCACCGGAACAGCCAGCCTGTTTCTAGTTCACTCAGTCGTGCCTGTACACACCACTGAAACGTGTTTTAACAAAACACAGCACAAGCTTTGTCTGTGTAAAATATAAACTGGCAGGCATTGCGGCGCTTCGGATGCTAGTTTAAGATGAAGGCCTGTGTTTCAGGAACCCAAGGGGCCATACAGCTGGCCCATCGTCAGACTGGAGAAAGCCAGCCAGTAGGGGGTTTCTCCTAATGAACCCCGCGGTGGCAGATGTTGGGGAGCGGTACCTGGAGGCACAGGGACTGGCTAACTCGGGGTGTGTCCGAGCATTTCTCTTTGTTAAACAGTAGCGGCTAAAGTTTGCACAATGGCTTGTGACCTGCGGCTTCCTTTACCCGACTCGTCCTGTCGGGGTGAAACGGAGCCCCCCGGGAAAATGAGGCAGGTGGTCTCCACCTGCTCGTGCGCATGAGGCAGGTAGTGAACCCGGAGGAGGAGGAGAGAGACTTTACTCTGCACAGAGGCTCTGCGGGGTAGCCCAGTGGGTGAGCGTTCGGAGGACAGCTGGAGTGCAGTGCCGCAGCTGTCCATGCGGGGGGCCGGGGGTGGGGGTCCCACAGGACAGCCCGCTAGGTCTGTGAGGGTGGAGCTACCGCAGTTTACGGATACATGCGTCTCCAAGTTGTCACACAGATAAAAGCAGATAAAAGCTCACACCGGGGTGCAAGCTGACCCTCAAGATCTAGCTCTTCTCATGTCTTAAATGCGAAAACAGAAACACAAGACATCATCAGTTTCCCAAGTTAAAAATTCTTTCGTAATAACAGAGCAGGAGCTCATAAGTAACCTCAGTGGGGCAGTTATGCTGTAATACTGATGGACACGAAGTCTGTAGACACAACCGTACAAAGTCAAAGGTGGTCTGCCTCCTCTCAGCCGCCCCACGTGCCCGCGGGTTTCCTCCTGGGCGTGCGGGTCTTACGTCGACCGCAGCTGCTGGTCCTGGGAAGAACACAGGCCCGTGAGCCTGGGAAAGGCGCGGTCCCTGCACAGCAGGTCCTCACTGTGCTGTGGGAGAGGCAGTCTCTGCGTGGCCAGGGCTTCATCCTGTGGTGGGACACATTTTAAACGGATAGTTTCAGGAAGGATCCTGCAGCCCGTGGGGCAGTCTCGTCCTGCCCTGCCCTCCGACCTTCACGAAGTGGAGTTCGAAGGGGGTGGCGGGAGGTCAGGGAGCTTGGTGGTCCAATGGCAGCAGATGTGTGTTAACCATGGGAAGGGTCAGCACTTGTACAGCGGTGGTCACCGGGGGCACACAGGCGTGCACACACACCAACACACAAACACTTGGCAGGCACACGCAGACACACACACCGACACATACTTTGCCCACATGCATACATGTGCACACACATATCCATGTGCAGACACAGTGACACACACATTCACATGCATGTGCTCACACAGACGTGTGCACGTGCACATAGACATGTGCACATGTGTCACACACCCACGTGCACACCTGCCCACCTGCGTGCATGCCTGTGTGCACAGACACACATTTTCTGACTCTGGGTAGTTCATGACAACAAGCTTCCAAGATGAAATGAAAAACTAACATTTCTATAGCTAAACAGGTGATGAAATTACAGTATCCCAACGAACGGAATTGAGGATTTTCTAAAATAATGCAGTGTTCAGCAAAACTAGTGGCTTTATGGGCCCTAAGAGGCTGGCCCGACAGGACCCGACACCGGAGACCGGTATTTTATGCCGACTCCTGCACCCCTTGAGTTGCTCCTAAGTCTTAGACCATCTGGTGCCAATAAATAATCGCCTTTTTCAGGGTAACCGTGGCGTGTTGCGGGGAAACACTCGCTCTGCTCTTTCTCCTGTCTCCTGTGGGCGCAGGGTCCCCAGATGCGCTGGCCCCAGGGCAGAGCTCAGAAGAGCTTTTGTGCTGAACGAGCCATGGCCTTTACAGTGTGACACTCGGTGCCATTTGCCAGAAGTGTCCTCTGCCCTTCGGTCCGTCGCAGCCACACGAGGCAAATGTCGTCTCGCGGGGCGACTTTTAGGTAGAAGCGCGAGGGCGCGGGGAGAGCGTGCCCAGCGCGCCCGCGCAGATCCGCGCCGGCGTCCTGGTTCCCGGGGGCCGCGTGCTCTGGACGGACTCCCCGGCCGCTGCGCCCAGGCCGTGTCCGGCGGAGCACGTTCCTTGACCTCCGTGCCGCGGACTGTGGCTCCTTCCTTCCTCGAAGGTGGAAGTAGCTTCCTGTCTCCCCAGTTTCTCTGTTTACCGCCCTTCTGTGCCTGTGCAGTCCACGCCTGGCGGCAGGTCGCAGCCTCCGGCCCCTCCGCGCTCGGGCGGGCAGCCGCTGGTGGGCCCCTGGCCTCCTCCCGCGGCTCTGCGCCTCCGGCCGGCCTCGCGCCGCTTTTCCTCTGGGAGACGCCCCTTCTCCCTTCAGGTAACACTTCTCTGTGTCGTCTCCATGGTTTCGCGGTCTCGCTCCCTTGACGCATCGCATTGTATTTACGTGGTTTTAGTGGCCGGAGTATTTTATTATTGCTGTTTGAACTCTGAGTGCGGGGATCTTATCTTGCAATTCTTTGTACTCGGGAATAAGTGAAAAAGGAGAGGTGCGAGCTTTTACGAAGAAAGTGTTGTCTCTGTTCCCGAGGCCTCAAAGGAAGCCGTGGGCGCATGGTGAGGCGCGCGCGCTTCCCCCAGCCGGCCGGCGCGGTCACCGTGGCCCCCAGAGCGGCGACCGATTTTTCCTTTTTTCCAGCTAGACAAATTGGAGCTAACATTCAAATAAAAATAGTGAATTAAAATTGATTTAAAAGGTTGGAAAGGAGACTAGTGCGGGGGTGGGGAGGGCACAGCACGTGTTTCTGTCCCCGGAGCCACCGCCGCATGTGGCTTAATTCTTACATTTTACAGCAGTTCTAGCCTGTGTCACGCCCGCGCCGCTGACTTACTGAGGTTTTCCTCTTCTTTTCCGGAATGGAGTTTTCTCGTTTTTTTCTTTTGCACTGAATTTTTAAAATTTTGTTTTTCCATTTCAGTTTGCATTCAGTATGACTCTAGAGTAGTGTCAGGTTTGCAGTCCAGTGGCCAGACACCTATATAACTTACAAAGTGTCCCCCCGATATTCCTGGCCTCCCCCCCCCCCCCCGCCCCCCGGGCCCACAGTGGCTCTCACAGTGTCGCTGGCTGCGCTCCCTACCTGGCACCCGGCAGCTGCTCTGGGACCGCCAACCGCCGCTTCCGAACCCCTCACCTTCCCTCCCCCAGTGCCTCAGCCGTCAGCCGTCAGCCTGTTCCCTGCGTCTGTGAGTCTGTTTCAGTTTTGTTTTGTTTATGTTGTTCTTTAGATTGCACATGTAAGTGATATCAAAAGATGCTGTTTTAGTGTTAATTAGGATTGGAGTTTTTAGACAGGAAACTTAATCCTCATACCAGAAAAAATGTCTGTGACCTCTGATTATAAGTCACGTGCCTCCTACAGTTTTGAAAATCACTCACACAGAGTAAAATGGGGTGGGTGTCAGGTTTCAGCTTGGTTCAGGCCAGCCGTAAGGTGGGGACCCTGGACGAGCCTCTGTGAGCTAAAAAGGGATGAGGTGTGTGTGCTGCAGAGGAGGGAGGTGTAGCTCTATCCACATACTCCTTGGCGGACACAGAGGGGAAATTACTGAACCAAGTGGCCATTTTCCGTGTTGCGTCAGTAAGGGAAGGTCCGATCACCTAATTCCCCAGGCACGCCATTCCTAATATCAGCCCTGCCCCCTGGCTGGGCCCACGGTGGCCCGTGGTGCTGTGTGCAGAGCCAGGCCCTGTGGGAGCCATCGGTCCAGCTGCCCAGACGCAGCTCGTTCGCAAGGGCCAGGGCGGGGCGAGCCCCGCGCAGAGCGAGGCGGGGGCAGCGGAGGGCGCAGCTGCCGATCCTCAGCTGCCTCCCTCAGGGGCCGCAGGGAAGCAGCAATTTCTCCGGAGGAACCGCATGTTTTAAATGACAATACCGCGCACCTGCCCGCAGAAGGGCCCACAGAGGGCTGGGGCTGTCGGGGCTGGCCCCCCCGCGGGGCAGACAGGGGGACGTGGGACGTGCGGACGGAGGACTTCACTGTTCTGCTGGTCGGCAGACTCCTGTGTTCTGCTCTGCTCTGTTTCTGGAGCAGCCTCTGGAGTCAGCACCGGAACCCGGTGAGGGGGGCGTGCTCTCCGGCGGGTTTCCCAGGACGATGGCATACCGTGCTTTCCTTTGGCTTAAATGCGTTCTACAAACGACCAACAGCCTGCAACCATTTTAAATAGATATTAGGTATTTTTAAATTGGGAGTTACTTCGTTTTCTGGACACCTTCCTAGCTGCAGCGGCTCTGCGTTTAAAGCTGCCGGCCGGGTTGTTCAGTGAAGGCGCGCAAACTGTAGAACGGGCGCCAAAGGCCAGCAAACACCCGGCGGGGCGGCCCACCTGCAGGCACGCCTGGAGCTGGGAGGGGGTTGAGTGCGAACGCGCCGGCGGCTGTTCTGTCTGCAGACACCCTGTGGTGCCAGCGATGGCGCTGCTCAGAGACACGGTGCCCCTCTCGCCGGGCACTGGCTCAGATGGTGCCCGTGTCTCACGGGCGGGGTCGGAACCCTCGGCTTGTGGCCTCTGCGCCCTTCGTGCAGTAACTTGGCACCCGGCACGGCGCTCTGCCCCAGTGGGGCAGGCCTGTGCTTCCGATTCTCAGCCAGGGCTCATAGACGAGCCCCAAGCTTTCGTTAGGTTCCATGTTCCCGAGGCCCGTTGTTGGGGGATATGACATGCACACACATGTGCACACGTGTGCGCACGTGGTGCTTGGGGTGCACTCTGGCAGCACGTTGCTTTGGGAATTAGTCGGGAGAGCAGACAACGCCACCGGCCCCCGGCGCAGGGTGGCAGGCGGGCGGCCGGGGCCCTGCCGGGCTGGTGTTGACCTTCCCCTGGTGTCTGCCCTCAGCACAGCTACAGCGGTGGCCCCGCCTTGAAGAAATCCCGACAGAGGAAGACGGTGTACTTTTTGTAACAACGTGTGCTCTGAGAGAAGTGTTTGGCCTGATGCGAATCAATTTAGTCGCTGACTTGCTACTTAAAAATTGTTTCCTCTGTTACATTTTTCTCGTAGAAAATTTCAAAATTTAAAGAGAAGCCCCGAAGGGAAAAACCACACCTCCCCACAGCACAGTGTAATTGCTGGGTCTTCTGTCGTCTTCACTGCGCTGACTGTTACAAACCCTCCCTCCCTCCCCGACTCACTCGTTTGTCCACTCGCCGGGGAGCACCGCGCACAGACGAGGTGCCGGGAACGCAGAGCGAGCAGGATGCTGAGGCCCGGCCTCCGGGGTAGTGCGGGGCAGCCGCTAGGCATGCGGGTGGAGGAGCGGAGGCCATGGCAGCTGAGATCGGCGTGGGCAGGGAGCGACGGCACCGGTGACCGCAGGCGTCCCTTCCAGACCCAGGGACGGTGCCCAGCTCCAGGAGGAGGTTTCCAGGGCCGGCCTGCCAGGCGACGGGGGAAAGCCCGTGGGCACCAGGGGGCGAGAGTGCCAGGCGGGCCCGGGCCTTGACCTGCCGTTTCCACCGAGTGCAACGTCCACGTCCGTATGGACAGCCCCGGCGGTGACCCCTCAGGGTTCAGAGCCTCTGCCCTTTGGAAACACCGTGTGGTTAGACACACGTCAGGTGTAAGAAAAACCACGCTGTCTGGAAAACAGCCTCACTTCCAATTAGTCCGGTGTCAAATGAGTTCTGGTCAGATCAGGTTTTTCTGGCTCTTGATTTTTGCACTTTTCAGGTCCCCGCATCGCAGGGAAGGGGCGTGGGGAGCAGGGCCTTGTGGTGGGGCGTCCTGATTGCGCGGTGAAAGCCACCTTTTTATGCAGCCAGACTCCTACCCCCGCGCGACCTGCGGTTTGGACTGTGTGCCGAGGAAGAGGTGCCCCTGTCCCGTGTTAGGGCAGACAGACGATGGCTTCGCTGGGGGGCATTGAATTGTCACACGAGGGATGTGCAAACGATTTCAATGCAGGTTTTTAAAGTATAGAATGATATTTTAAAATAACTTACCAAAACCAGAGATCTCTCAAGAGGGCTACCTATCTGTGTAGCTTAGCTGAGGTAACTATTTGCATACTGTCATATTCATGGCCGAAATTTAATCACTGTTAAAGGCAATGACAACAGAAAAAGTGTATATTTGCTTTTGATTACATTTCACCTTAATTCCTTTCCACCCCGCCCACCATTTGCACCAGGTCTGTGCCCAGAGGCTGGACTGGGAGCCGCTGAATATGTCGGAGGGGAGGAGGATGTAGACAGTTTCTTTCTTTTGCACGTCTGGCCAGAAGGATTCAGGATCTGGGCTGAGAGAAGAGAGCCCTTCATTTAACGACGGGGACCATGGGTCTCGCTGCCGCTTCACCGCCTCCTCTGAGCCTCCGTGGGGCTGGCGGTGCATCCGACCTGCCTGCTGAGGGTTGGAGTGCCGGTGAGCCTGGATCTTCATCTCCGAACCCCAGCTGCTCAGCGTGGGACAGTCCTGCCCTTCAGAGCAGAGCCCCAGGGGCCCCCGGCGCCCCCCGGCTGTGCCCAGCTCCCCATGAGCCTGGGCGCCCCGGCCACGCTGCCCCCAGTCTGATGACAGCTTCGGAATCCAATGCACTTCAAACATGTAACTTCGTCGTTAGGTCTGCCCTTCAGCGCGAACAGTACGCCATTCATCTGGGAAGCGTGGAAACTCCAGCCACGACCGAGGGAAGATACACGTGTTCAGACACGTGGCCTGGTCCTCTCCATGGGACACACCTCGTTTTCTCAAATTGCAAATTGGAAAGTTCCGGTGAAAATGGAATTAGAATAAATATTTCTGAAGATAGGTTTCATTTTCATGGTATCTGATTTCCTTTAATTCTAGGAATATGTTACTCAAGGAAAAATAAAAGGTTATCAAAGATGGCAGCACTCTCTTTTGGGGATGGTGCTGGGTAACAGCCACCCAGCGAGCGGGCATTAACTGGCCCTGCCGCCTGTGCTGAGCTCACCCCGGTGGGTGACGCTCCCTTCATTTCTGTGCGCTTGCAGAGGTCAGGGCAGTGTGGCGGAGTGGTTTAGGGCCGCGGCTTGTGCGGACCAAGAGACGGGGTTCAGACATGACTTTGCTGCTGGATAGCGATGTGCCTTCGGGGAGAACCACTGTCATGTTCCAAGGACACGGTGACTTGGGTAGCGGGCTCTCGGGGAAGTTTGCTGCAGCTGGTGGCCCAGAAACCTGTGGGACTGGGGCTCCACGTGAACCTTGGACTTGCGTCTCTCGTGGACACGCAGGTTTTCAGATAGCCCTTTATTTACCGCTCCAGTTGGTTTAGGTGCTGGCCGTGGGTCAGAACCGTGGCCGGTGAAGGTGGCATCTGAGCAGCTGCGAGCAGTGTTTGCAGACGCACCTGCCCACTGGACACCCTGAGCGGGCAGCACGTGTGGCAGGAGGTCCGCCGCACCCGCTCGGAAGCTTTCTCCCCACCATTGTTCCAGCACCAGGTGACCCCAGACTGATCCTCCGACACCAAGAACGTCCCTGCTCCAGACGCCTGGGTGTGGTGGCTGCCCGAGCACAGGGCAGCCGGGGACGCCGCCGTGTGACTCAGTGTGACATGAAGAAGTGCGTGGAAAACGGCGGGGGTTCGTCCCAGTCCCCAGTGATGTTCCCCTTGAAAACAACGAGATGGAATGTTTAGTGCCCCCACTTCTGAGAGCCGCTGGCCGTCAGCCTCCCCGCCTGTGCCAGGAGATCTGCCCCTGTGGCCTGAGGCAGCGGGCTGAAATTAATGGTGTAAAACACAGGCAGCGTGACAGGAAGTCATTTTATAAAGCCATTTGTGCGGCTTGGAGAAAATTTGAAATTCAGTCTATTCGAGCAACAGCCACACTTTTAGGGGCATTAGTCGCTGACCATCAATCAAAACACCAGCTGACAATTAAAATGCAGGGCGTGATTCGGTGGCAGAGCCTCCGAGGGGCCCTTGTGTGACCATCAGTGGCGAGAAGCCGGTCCCGCTCTCTCAGGAGGAAAGCCTGTGTGAATGGAAGATAAATTAAGTCAAGATCGGGCACTTCCTTCGGGACACGCGTGCTGAGGGGCCTTGGGGGCCGCAGCCAGGGCCAACCCATAACGCCCGTGCCTGTTCTCACATCCACACGGCGCCCCCTCCGGTCACCCCTGGGCGCGCAGGAGCCTGAGGTCCGGGCTGTCTCTCCGGGGGTCCCTCACCTTGCGTTGACCACCAGTGGGCCACCGCGTCCTCTCAGGTCTTCCCGAAGGGCACTTTGTGGCCGCCACCACCGCCCTTGGCACTGGGCCCCTTTCACGGGGATGCGACCGAGCAGAGTTGGTTGTCGATGCTTTATTTATTTATTTATTTTGCTTTATTGTTTTCTGTTATTGTTGTTCAGTTACATTTGTCTTTGTCCCCCCCACCCCGTTCCTCCCTCCACTCCGCACCTTCCACTTTCAATCCTCCCCCCCACCCCGCGTCGTCCTTGTCCCTGGGTCCTTTGTACCCGTTCCTTGACTAGTCCCTAACCCTTCTCCCCCGCCACCCCACCCCCGCTGTCGCCCTCCCGCTCTGGTCACTGTCGGTTCGCTCTTTGTTGCCGCGCCGCTGGTCCTGTTTGGCTCGCCCGTTTGTTGGTTGCGCAGGTGCCCCTTCCGGGCGAGGTCCTGCGGTGTTTGTCTTCCGCTGCCTGGCTTATTCGTGGGAGGGGGTCAGTCCCTCGTGTTAACCCGCCACTTGTCCGCGGTTCTTTTCCTTTGCATCCAGGTCGACACATAAACCCAAGAGGAACACAAACCCTGAAAGTGTTGGGCTTCTCCCCAAATTAACCAAGCGAAGACGTTATGTGACTTCCTTACCCGTGAGCCTTTATGATCGCGTTTCAAGCCTTTTATCTAAAGTGGCAGTTAAAGAGGTGTGCGCACATTTGCATTTAAAGATGCGTGTGCTTACGGATCCTGTGTGTGAAAAGAGCTAGCTAATGCTCTACTACCAGTAGGTTTTAAAGTTTTTTAATATTCCAGTTAAAAATATTTTGTATTTCTCAATTATATTTAAAGTTCTTATCCGTTGTCTGTCACTGCACATAAAGTGTGAGATCAGTACACGAGCAGGTTACTTTAACCACACTTGTAAATAAGTTTAGAACACATTTTGTGTCTAAAATCAGCCCTAGGAATATAAAACTCCAAGCAAAATACTTTCAAGTAAATGGTATTATTGGATTCTGTATAGCCTTTGATTTTTTTGGACAGAAATAGATCAGGTAAAACAAAACACAAAATATTCCAGGAAAAAAACAAAACAAAACTGTACTTGTGTTTGATGATCAAGTAAATGCAACTATTTTTGTTCATGTTAGTGTTTAAATTTTTTGAAACAATAATGTTAATATTAAAGGTAAATTAAAAAGTATGTCATTTGTGAGCATGGATTAACAGTCCTTTTCGCATAAAAATACCTATGTATGCGAGAAAACTGTAATTGTGTTCGACAAAATTTCGGTGCTTCTGAGAATCTGGCTTTGGTCCTTTACTATGTTTTGGGGGGAAAGCTCCCATTTTTCACTTTCCAGGAAGAGTTAGATAGCTATTTTAAAATCTGAAGCGACCAAAGTATTTTTTTATGACCATAAAAACCCAGAGAAATACAACCGAACGGGCCAGGGCCGTGGGTTGCTTTTCTAAACTCGGCGTGGACGCGGAGGGGTCCTTCCCACAGCCGGGGGCGCGTCCCCGCGCGGCTCCAGAGACCGGGTGCTGGCCGGGCGCTCAGTGAGGGGGGTGAGACCGGCTGTGCGGGATGTCTCCATTTTAAATACTTACCATTTGAAACATCTGTATGCCAGCTATTTCCCATTTTCACCGTCTTGGACTTTGTGGTGGATAATTTCGTGGTTCCCTGAGCCAAAGAAGCCCTTCCCTTCTGCCCCTGAAGAAGTCGGAATGTTCAGATGCTCCAGGTCAGTGTTGCACCAACAGACAGTGGACTCGAAGCGTCGCCTGGAGGACAGCGGAGGGCCAGGGCGCGCCCCCGGGTTCGGGAGGTGGAACCCGGGAGTGATTTCCCCTCTTTGCGCTGTTCGCAGATATTCATCGCGGGCGGCAGCTCTGGCGTTAATGGTGAAATAATCCAGGCGCGGGCCGCGGTCTCCGGGTGCAGGGCAGGGCAGCTGCTGCTGCTGGGTATCGGGACGTGAGAGGCGCAGGGAGCAAAGGGGATTTTTTCTCTGAAATCCCGATGAACAGAAGCTTTTGTGTACAGAGGGGGCGCCCAGGACGCTGCCCTTCGAGCTTGGCGCTTCTCCCCCCGCCCGTTCCCATGCTCTGCTTGGGCCCAGTGGGAGGCGCTGCAGGGACTCTGTTCTCCCACGAATCACCCAGAACCAGACTCCCTTTGGTCAGCCTAGGGGGCCCCGTGGGATGTGGGGGGCAGTGCCAGGCGGGGACCTGGGTGGGCTGCAGGGAGCGCGGCGGGGGGTGGGGGGCGCGGGGACAGGCAGGCTGCAGCTCCGCCTCCTTTGGGGCCGGGACCTTGGTCAGCACACTGACCGACGGCCCCGGGCCGCAGCTTCGCATCGGCAGTGAGGGTCAGAAGAGCACCAGTCTGGGAGGCCCGCACGCGCGTTGACAGAACAGACGTATGGAAAGCCCGCATCTGGCTCTTGGCAAACACTGACTAAATGGTCGCTGTTATTATGAGGCATTTTATTCCAAAGGGTTTTCTGAGCGGTTTGTTGTGCAGAAAGTAACATTTATGGCATTGGATGCTGTCTGTTTCAAAAACACCCCGGAGGAGAAGTCGAAGCCCATCCCGGTGAGACACCGACCACCAGGTACTTGCTGGGCGTGTCATTAACGTCTCTGCACCTTGGTTTGTTTATCGGGGAAGCGGGGGCTGCGACGGCTCCGTCGACTCTGGGCGTGTGTGAGCGAGGTCGAGGGCCGAGTGCCCTCCGTCCTGGGTTTACCCTCCTGCAGGCGCTATGGCGGCAGCTCCTGTGACGTTTCGCGGGGGAGGCTCCAGTGCAGAGAGCGGCCTGACCCGCTGGACGTGCCCTTACAGGCACCTGCCACGCGCCGGACCGTTCTCCCAGTGCGGGAGGTGTGCTGCGGTCCACCCAGGGCGGGCCGGGCGCCCAGGCCTGTGTTCCGATGGGGAGGAGAGAGAGCCGGTGCTGAAACAGGAAAGTGTGTTAACACGGCGGAGCGATCGTGCAAAGAACAAAAATGGAAAAGAAAACGCAACGTGCAGGATGATTTATAGTAGTTCTGGGTTGGGTCACTGGGGATGGTCTCCCACAGAAGGGTGACGCTTGGGGGCTAAAATCTAAAAGATTTGAGGCAGTGAACCCCCAAGAGGACAGAAGCAGGCGTCTGTGTTTTCACGAGCTCCCCGTACTGCTGGGCTCTTGGGAAAACCACATGAAATGATGTGAGTGAGGTTTGTAAACAGCAAAGCGTTAGGTTAGGTAAGAAACGTTACTGTTCGAAAGAGGGAGGGAACGTCGCAGAGCAGATTCGTGTCGAACAGGAACCCGCTAGGTCTTCTCTTCCGTTTTCCTGTCTCTTGTCTGTTTGAAGTACGTATTCCAAAAAAGTCCTCGCATGGAAGGGAATTCACTTTGGAGGCCGATCTGCAGAGAAACGGCCCCTCGCTCCCACCATGCCTGGGGGAGACTCGCCCAGGGTTTCAGTGGCCCCCTTTCACAGTTGCTCTGCCCCTGCGATGGGCCAATCGGGTTTTGTAAAACTAGCCTTCATTTCTGCAGCGAGGACGTTTGGAGAATCGGCAATCCCCGTAATGCCATGCGGCATGAACTTCAGATGACGCCGCGCTCTCCAGGTCAGGGACTTTTCTGGTCCACTGACCCCCGGGTCACACAGGGCTCGGCCCGGCCTGACTCAGCGCTTGCGCCGGAGGCGGTTGAGCGGCCTCGGGCCCCACGACGCAGCTGAGACGCAGCTGAGACCCAGCTCTCCGGAGGCCTCGCCAACGCCGACTGCAGCCGCTGGTTTTCCATTCTCATCCTCTCCAGCTGGGCTGGGTCAGGGTTAGGGTTAGGGCAAGCATGACCTCTCATAGGACACTCACAGAAGCCAGGGGTCTGCGAACGAGGTTCCTTAGTGAGAAACTCAGACGACCCCAGAGCCAGTGGCGCCCGGGCCTGGGGCCTCGACCTGACACGGAGCCGGGCTCCTGCCGCGTTCCTTCGATTTCCGTAAGGAGACGTTAAGCACATAATAGTCACGTCGGCTGTGTGGAGAATGTGTGCCCCGAGTGCATGGGGGACACAGTGGCGGGGCGCGTGGTGGCCGAGCCGGGGAGAAGCCGGGCTGGATTCCGGGGCCAGAGGCGGAAACCCTCGGCACGTTTTCCATTCACCCCGGCTGCATCTGTTCTGTCTGTTCTGTGTGGTTAAAAAGTGTGAGGAGACCTTATCCTGTGAAAGGACGTTGCCATCTTTCTGAGGAGCCGACTGTCCGAGACACATACGAGTATTTCTAATTCACTGAGATGTTGGCTGTGTCTCACGGCCACCTCCCTGCCTCCCCCTGTGGCTGTGAGGTCCGTGTTAAATCCGTGTGGACACGCGGCAGCGACCGGAGCCGCGGCTCCTCCCTGAAGGGGGGAAAGCCCCTGAGATAAGCCTGTTTTACGAATTAACTGCTTCGAAGGGCTGACAGCAGCGCTCCCACCACGCGACCCCCACATTGCCACCGCGCAGCCGGCGGCCCGGGGAGCTTCCTTCTTCTCTGCCGGTTCCCTCTTTTTTAAACTGTGGGGACTTGTAAAGCTTCCCCCGTTGGGGAAATTTCATATTAACAGACAGAGGCGTTGGGATTCCGCGGTGCTGAGGGCCCTGCGTGGTCGCTCTACAGACAGCGTGAGCTGGTGCTCTTTCCGGCCTGGGAAGGGAGCCTGGGACGGGCGGTCTGTCCACATAAAGCTGGTGATTGCGTGTAAATACCGGATAACACATGAAACCTTACAGGCAGCGTTTTGAGCAAATTCAGCAACCTGGCTCCTGTCGGGTGTGAAACGCAGGATTCACCCGATCGCAGTCTGAGGCTGAAAGGAAGCAGCGCCGTCTCTGTGAAAACCTATTCCCCTCCTCCTCACGTTGGACGTTGCTCAGCCGCATTGCAGGTGACGCTCGGTTCCAGGACAGTGGCCTTGTCCTGCCGGAAGGGCTCGGGAGAGGCCCTCCCTGTGCTCTGTCACCCGCCAGGGCCTGGCCGGGGGGCCCGGCGCCCTCCCGTCCTGCAGGCCGACTGGCTGGCCGGCCGGGCCCTGGGTGCGCGTGGGATTTGAGGGCACGTTTCACGCACTTGGAGCGACCACGGGCGAGACGCTGAGAAGCTAGCAGTGCAGTCGCTCAGGGCCTCTCAGCGTGGCTGACGGTGACCCACTTACCCTTGAGGGAGCGGGAGGGAGCGTGTGGAGGAGCTGCGGCCTGTTTTTAGCAGAGGCTTCATATCACTTTTCCCTGATTGGGTGATGCCCTGACGAGTCCAGGGGAATTAGCCGAATCCCCCATCCTGCGTTTTCCATCCGGCCCGGCGCAGCGCGGCTGCGTTTGAACAGGGCCCGCGTCACCCACGCAGCAAAGCAGCCAGAAAGGGGGAGGCCTCTCCTTCCAGAACCCGAATTTCTGTGAAGGCGCTGAAGTCAGGTTTGAGACCGAAGAGTCTGCACGTAGCCCGAGAGCTGTCTCGTGCCCAAACACAGCTCGGTGTGGGGCGGACGCGGGACAGTGTGTTCAGGTCACAGCTTCTGTTTCTCCTGTTGTGTTTCTTAGCCTCAGGCCCCCGTCTCGGTTCACAGGCTCCCCAATAATTTCACCAGGCAGGGGCCCCGCCCTGGGCCAGGTTTTCCTCGCCCCGGTTGCCCCCTGCCTGCGTGGTGCGCCCCCAGCGGCTGCCCGGGCAGCTCCTGCTAATTTTCAGACGCTGTCGTTCGCGTTAGCGTTGCGCTACCTGTTTTTGTGGCACACAGTGGGTTTATTACTTCTGAACTCGTGTTCCATTGTCATTCAAAAGCTAAAATTCTGAGAGCTGCCATCTTTTGTCCTAATTCTTACACTCGTCACCCTTGAGCAAAGTACCCTGAATGTTTCTCTAAATATTTTCCACTTCTTTCCTTGGCTCTTCTCTGTCGCTTTCCCCAGTTTATTAAATTAACAGCTGGCATCCACGCTGAGATGCCCCCTCATCCCGTTGAGTTTTTTGAATCAAGGCAGCAGGTGTAGAGCGGCCTCCGTGACCCGCCGCCCTGGGCAGCAGGGACCCGAGCCGCTGCCGCTGTCCGCGCGCACTCGCCTCCTGACCGGCCCGTCTCCGCTCGTGTTCTTCACTTTGTCCGAACAGAACTTCTCTCTTCTTTGAGCCTTTGTGGATCCTCTCCAGACGCCCGGCGCGTGACGTCTCTTCTGTTCTAGACCTTTTGCTAAAGCCCCTCCCCGCCCCGCGACTCTGGCTGAGGCTTCTCCTGCCGGTGGGCGCACCTCATCCGTGGACGGAGTGCCCCCTCACGCCGGCGAGTGGCGCTGCGCGTGGCCCCCGGGCCCTGTGCATGTGCGCGGGCTCCTCCTTGGTTTTCTCTGTGAGCCTGTCAATTTGTGTCAATCGAGAAGGGGACCTCGGGGCTGGGGGGGCAGGCCCCACGGAGGGCGGAGTCAGGAACTGCTTCGGGGAAGAAGCAACCTTTGCACGCGCGTTGGTCTGGGTGTAACTATTGGCCATGTGACTTTAAATACCGAGAGGTGACGCTCAGGGGAAACCAAGGAGATCACTTCACCTTTACGAAACGTATCAAACCTCCCGATTTATAAAATCCAGGGCGGAAATGGAAACAGGAAGGGGCGGGTTAAGGGGCAGATGAGAACAAGGGGGGCGACTCGGAGTCTGGTCAGTTTGCACTTCACCTTGGACGGGTGCAAAGTGAGTTCCCTGGGGAAGGAGCCCCGCGAGCACAGGTGCCGTCCGTGGCCGCTGCCCCGGGGCCCGGCGGGCGGAGAGGGGCCTCTGTGGTTTTCAGAAGCAGCAAGAAGTCCGAGTTCGGACACACGTCCCTGATGCTGTAAAGTGCATTCTAGCAGAAACCAAATGCAGCTGTGCGGGCCACGCAATAAGGACAGCGAGACCCGCAGGCGCCGCGGTGCTGGCCCCGGGGCCGGGCCACCTCTAAGACACGTGTGCAAGAAAAGTGACCAACGACGGCTGCAGCGGGCGAGCCTGTGTCTGGAGGTGGGGCTGGCGGGGAACCACAGGGAAGGGACGCGTGCACCCGGCGGACAGAAACGGGAGGACCGGTCCAGGGAAGAGGCGATTCGATCTGGCTGAGCGGTGTCACCGGAAACCCTGGCTGTCGGCAGAGGGCGGGACGCGGTCCAGACGGAGGCTAAGAAAGTCGGCAGCTCCGGGGCAGCCACTTCCCACGCCCTCGGGATGGAGAGAGCAGGCACGGGGTGACAGCGGGGCCACCGGCTTTGGGGACACACCCTGGTGGACATGGGCAGCGCCTGCACCTCGTTGTCACTGGTCCCTTGGAAAGTAAGTGATGCCTTTGTGACACGCGTGCTTGGGGACAGTGCGAACCCCGCACGGCATGAATAGCGTGTGGACTCTCTCAGGCGCTCTGGACGGGATGCCCCACACAGTCACGAGCCGCCCCGGGGGGATGTTTGGAACCTATTCGAGGAGGGGCAGTGCCTTCACTGGCCCACGGGCCGCGAGGACACCCCGCCCCGTGTGTGAAGGTCACGCCCCATGAACCGGAGTCTCCAGCCCCCTCGTCTTGGTTCCTTGGAGGTGGGGGCAGGTCAGTCCTGTGCGGGGCCCGGCTGAGCCCGCAGGACTGTGGGGTTAGCTTGGCTGCCGGTGCCACTTAGAGCAGCCTCTCTAGGGACCTGTGCCCGCCCCACCTG
Organism: Mormoops blainvillei; assembly: GCA_004026545.1. Lineage (NCBI taxonomy): Eukaryota > Metazoa > Chordata > Mammalia > Chiroptera > Mormoopidae > Mormoops > Mormoops blainvillei. Next base: position 39,952 of record PVJD01009955.1, read on the forward strand.
GGGCCGCCGCGACCTGAGCTGACTAAGGCGCAGTGCACTCCCCGCGTCCCCGCGTCCCTGTGTCCCCGCGTCCCGGGTGGCTTACGGCCATGGTTCTTCACTTCTGCCGAACGCGTGGAACACTTCCGTTTGCACAGATTTTAAGTTCCTGTTAGTCTGTTGTTTGCTGAAAATTAAACACAGATCCTCTGTTGGGAGATATACAGGAGATAAATAGAAATAGAAACCTTTTTGTCTCTTGGCTGTAATTCCCTGAAAAGCTACAGAAATAGAGCTCTTCTGGAGCAGGGGAGACTTGGGAGGAAACGCTTGATTTGTGTGGTGGCATCAAAAATAACAAAAACATACTGGTGTTAAAGGGTGTTCCCCCAGCTTGTCCTTTTATGTTCTTCAAACTTCCAGTTTATACATAACGAACTCATTTCTTCCACTCGGCTAAAGCTGTTAAAACAAGTGACGGAGAGTCCCTCCAGCAAACCGCCACCAAGCTCCGCGGGGCCGGTGTCTCGGCGGGGGCGGCACCTGGGGGGCACGTGTCCTCGGTTCCAGCAGGGACGTGACCCCTTCAGCTTCTGCAGCCGCGCGGCCTGTGCTGGGGTGGGGGGTGGGGGAGACAGCATAGTGCACTCACAGGGTGGGCAGTGGATAACAGGACAGGTTTCCAGAGGGAGTCACCTTGGGGACAGGACATGACGGAGCCGCCCGAGGGTGCTCTGAATGCGCTCAGTGGGGATGCAGCAGCAGGTCAGAGGGTGGCCTGCCCCCACCCGTCCCTCCAGCAGGTACCCGGAGCTCCTGAGCTACCTGCTCTTAAGATCCGCTTTTTTGATGAAAAGTAAATAATCCTACGTATTACGTAGGATAAAAGACACCTATTAAAAGGTAGTATCTGGTATACGGTGTGAGTGACAGCGTCACAGGCGACAGCCCGATGTGCCCAGACAGGCGGCCCCGAGCAGGAAGCGCGTGTTCCACCTGTAGAACTAAAATAAAACCAGGGGAGACTGCAGCAGCGAGCAGCCTGTCGGGGGGTGGGCGGCTCTGACTTGCCGCTTCCTCAGCCGAGGGCCCTCTCCGCCTGCAGCAGCTGTGCAGAGGGGCCCCCACGGTCCCCACCACGCAGCCCTGCGGGGGGCGTCAGGCAGCAGGCCGGGCGCGGGGTCGCGCGATTTCATCTTTTTACAGATGACCTGGAAAAATGAATCTAGAATATGTTCATCAGGTGTGTACTTGGTGCTTAAATTAGATTGAAATAAGACTGGAGTAGCTGCACAGGTGGAATAAGTAGGTGCCCCTTTATGATGCGAGCACAGGCCGGGACCCGGCGCAAGAAACGAGGGGAAAGAGCAGGAGAGAGTCCGCCTGGCGCGCGTGCGAGCCTCAGCGCACGGCCCCGGGCCGGTCGCCAGGGGCGCTCCCGCATCCCCTGCGCTGGGTGGGCCACGCGCTGCGGGAGCCGGGCGTGAAACCGCAGAGTGCAAACAGGCGACCCCAGCGACAGGAAAGGAAGAGAAAAGGTGCCCGTGCGCGACGGCGGGTGTAAGGATGGTCCAGCCGCGACGTAAACAACAGACAAGCTGAAAAACTGCCTATTCAGGAGCTTTTAGGTGCAGGAGGGGGCTTTTCTTTTTTTTTTTTTTTAAATGAGAGAGCTTGGTTATCCCTCTTCCAGTTAAGATGGAGGGAGAGCGGGTGAGCGGGGGCAGGAAGACGTCCGTGAGGATGAGGGCGGAGACCCCCGGAGCGCGGGGCCGCGGTGTAGTCACCACCCTGGGGAGGTTACGAGCCGTTTCCTCGCCGCCGGAGATGCTCGCTTGCTTGAAAATATTTGTCAGGGAACTTGAATTGTCCGCCAGCTCTGTGACTGTAATTGCCAGAAACCCTTTGAAATAAATTATAAATTTTAATTAAAATAAATAAGAGGGAGAGTTATTTTTTCCTTGGTTATTTTTCGGAGTCCTGTAGAGAGGCCCTGGAAACAAATTAATTCTACGGTTTACTAGTTGGCTACAGATTTCTTTCCATTTCACCGGTTTGGGGACCCTCACCCTCCTCTGCGCGTCGCCTTTTCTGCGTGGGGCCGTCGAGGGCAGAGAGCAGCCCAGGGACGGGAGAGCGGGGCGGACGGGCGGTGTCCCCAGGGGCCGGGAGCCCGGACCCCAGGGGAGCACGGCGTCACACTCACAGAAAGAGGATCTAAAATACAGGAATTCCTTCATCCCCACCCACTTGCTCCTGTGTTTGGGTGTCTGCCGTGACTTGGGGACAGTGTGGCCCCCGATCCGATGAAACCTCCCGCAGTCAGGGGTCCGCCCTTTGTCCTCCGCGTGGGGCGCATGTGGGCGGATGTCAGTCGGGGCCCAGCAGCCCGCAGCCAGGGAAGTGGCGCTCCTTCAGGGCCGGGAAGTCCCATCCGAACCCCCGCCCCCGCCCGCCCATTATGTAGTAAATGGAGAGCAGGGATGAAGGGCTCGGCGCCGGCCCCCGAAGCAGGGCCGTGGGAGGCGTGGGGCGGGGACGGTGTGACCCCGCTGCGCTCTGACCCTGGGTCGGGGCCGGGGGGTGCGGGGGCTCCAGGAGGGAAGGGCTTGTCCAGAACGAGCGAGCGCAGGAAGGGGCGCCGGTGCCTCCCTCGCCCGTCACGCCCTTAGTTGACTCGAATTAACAGTTCCAGTCACTGCACTGCCCTTTGGCGCTGCCGCTGGGGACACGTGCACCTTCTGTCACGTCTGAGGTCTTTGGGGGGAGGAAAACACACAGAAGGTTTTGAACTTCTCTCTTCTTTTTGCCATGTTTCCAGTTGGTTTCTGCACGTAGAAAACCCGTTGTTCCCCGGGTGTGTCCCGGACGTGGGGCACAGGCAGTGTGGGGCACCAGGGCCGGGGCTTAGACATGAGGGTGTGAACCGGCCTCCACACCCGCTCTCGGTGGCCTTGGTCAGGCCTCGCCCCTCTGAGCCTCAGGTCCCCCCCCCCCGTGGGAAACGGGAGAACGGAGAGCCACCTTGCGTGCGGGCCACGTGCAGACGGAGGACGGTGACAGAGGCCAGTCCCCTGTGAGTGTCACGTGCTGCAGCGCCCGTCCAGTTTCCCATCAGGGAACTGAACGCCACTCCCCGCGGGGCTGCAGAGCGTCCCAGAGCCGGTCGTGGCGTCCTCGCTGTGCCGGAGATTGCTTTCTCTGCCGGCGTTTCTCCCTTGCCACCGCCACGCTTTCAGCCATTTCCCCAGAGGGCTCTGTGCTGGGAGCATAGATTCTTAGACGTCCCAGAGTTGGTGCTGGGGCCCTGCCCACGGAGTCTCTGGGACGTTGGCGTGGTGCCCAGACCTGCCACCATAGCAGGCGGGGCTGGACATGGCTGTGGGCACCGCCCAAAGCCAGTGGCACCAGTGGGAGACTTGAGAGTGAGTTTAGGGAGGAGAAAGGTGCTCTTTGGCTATTCAGTGAGCCCCCTTTGTTGTTCGTTCTGCACGTGCCGCGGCCTGTAGGTGCGTGTTCCCAGGCTGTGCCGGACTCCTGACCCACGTGCGTGTCCATACACTCTTTCTGAAAACATTTCTCAGGGCCAGCGAGACGGTCGTCCCCCACCCCGGGAAGCAGCGAGCTCCCCCGGAGAGCCAGGCTTTGGAGTGAATGTCGGGCAGCTTGATGTCCGCCCGGAGAGGCCCGTGCTCTCTGGGGGACCACACACGGCTCTTGGCCGATTAGGTGGCCCTTGAGAAGAACGAAGCAGCCTCTTTCCTGTGTTGGGACGCAAGAAGCATGGTAAGTAGGGATCCAAGGACCACCACGTGGCCACCACCAGGACAGGGTCATAACAGGTTAGCGCCTCAGTCTTGTACAGTGTGAAGTTGAATGACGGAGTGTCTGCCAGGGTGACAGGCTCATAGGTCAGCCTTGGAAGCCGTCCCTGGGGTGTAGCTCTTTCATTTTAGAACTAAAGGCTCTGAGATTGAGGCAAAGGGACTGGTCTGTGGTTATAACCCAATTGGTGCTCAAGCCCGGCACGGGTCCTGGCCCCGGCCCCTTGCCCACGGCGTGGTCGGAGCTTGGTGGGGCGAGGTGCCCTCCGGGAATGAAAGCTACGCTGAGCAAAGCTTCTTACATCAGCCGCCAACTCTGTGTTATCGCCGAATGCCTTAATTACGTGTTTGGAGAAGAGAGATTCCTTTCCCTGAGAAAAGTTCCTCACAATGTGAAGCAGAAGTTTGTGGATTCGGTTCCAGGCTCGGTCACGTGGGAGTTGGCATCGTCACGTCGCCCGACGTTGTCAAAGAGCCCAGCCAGACATGTGCCTCTGTGATGAAAAGCAGGTGAAATGGGCGCTTTTCCTGGGCACTTAGGGGGCGGGCGCGGAGCCGCGCGGCCGTGTGGGGACAGCCGAACTGCCTGCCCAGCCCCTGTCTCACGGCCCGCGGCAATCACCTGTCCTGACTCTCGCTCCTCCGTTGTCACAGCCCACCCCTGGGATGCCAGTCCTCTGAGTTACGGGAAGAGCTTCCTTCGGGATCCTCAAGGTGTGTCCTCTGCTGCCAGCCAGGGCTTCAGACCCGGGGGGTCGATGGGCCCGGTGCTGGGGGCACCTCTGACCTGCTTGCTCCCTTTCCTGAGAATGCCACCGTGTCATCTTGGCCAGCAAAGTGGGATGAGTTTGGGAATCGCCTAAGAGTCTGGGAGGCAGAGCCTCTGCCTCCAAGGGAAGCCCCAGGTTGAGTGGCGGACCAGGACATCCCTAAAAAGAGGGGTGCACCTGAGGATGAGTGTTGCACCAGAAGGGAAGGCCCAGATTCATGTTAACTGTGTCACAGGTGTTCTTCAGGTTGGCCCAGAAGAGGAATCCGCTGCTTGTTTGCGTTTTTGTTTAGCGTGTAACCAGGTGGATTCTCTAATTAAACTGGCAACTTCTGAGTGGCTTGATTTATCCGCAATCTATCCAATTGATCAAGGAAACGCAGTGTCTGCCACGTGCGAGCATCACCGGGCAGAAAATGCCGATGACAAAGACAGCAGCCCACGTGCCGGCGCCTCCCAGGCCACGGGGAAGGCGGGGGGACGGCAGGGCGGGGAGTTCCGAGTGAGGGGAGCCGCCTCCTTCTGCCCCCGGGGCGAGGTTGCCTCCCGCCTCTGCCTGTCGTATCCGTGTCTCGGGGTGGAGCCCGGAGCTGGCCCTGGCCGGTGCTCGGTGACGTGGCCGAAGGAGGACGGGCCGCCATTCTGGGCCCCCGCAGAGCAAGAACGAACTGCCTGACTCTCCCCCACCCCAACATTCCTGGTCCCCGTCCCGCTCGGGCCGCCTGACGACAAGGTGCATTTTGGCATCTTCAGCAGAGCTTGGAATTCATTTCTTCAAAAACAGAAGACATGCTTAAGATGGCAGTTTTGATTTACCCGAGACTCTTTGGGGGTCCAAAGGGCTTGTGGGTTCTCCAGGAACTGGTTGAATCTGGTGCAACCTAGTTTCTGGAACCAAACCTGCTGACACTTGGGAACCAAACCCTTTTGCTGAGCGAGGGCCACACCCACCTGTTGTTTGTCAAATAGGCTTTTCGACTGCCGTCAGCCCTTGAGTCTGTGGGGGAAACAACACCGCGGTGCCCGTCAGTCTGGCATGTATCACGGGGGTGGTGCCAGGGGTGCTGGACGCACCCAGGTTGCTTTATGTTACATTTCAAGGCGCTTACTGGGCATAAGGTCGACGCAGAAGAAGCAGATAAGCTCGCGTGCGTGGTTTCTGCAGGATGGAAGCGGAATCGTGACCGCGCGCACAGGGGACGCTAGCGCCGTCTGTTGCTGCTGGGACCGCTCCCCAGTCAATGGGGGACTTGAGGTCAGTAGATTTTGGGGAGAAGGAAGAAAATAAAATAGGTATTTTTTATCTGGGAATTTTTCACTGACCAACCAAGACAGGCTTGGGTGCTCTTCCCAGGAGCTCTGGTAACTTTTCCCAGACAAAACTGGGAGCGCGTCGCCTTTCGCTTTTCCTGCTGCCTTTCACAGGCTTCCTCGCGTGGACGCACCCGGAGGTGGGCATGTGCGGATGGGGGACTGGAAAGAGAGAAGGGAAAGTGACTCGATTTTCAAGGCTCGTAGACTCTTTATTTCTGTCCAAACTGGTCGGTAAAATTCTGTAGCATTTGTACAAGCGCCAAAATGGTTTTCGGGGTCTAAATAATTTGTAACAGAACTGTCAGCGTTGCTGTTTTCCCTCATTATTTTCCGACTTCGTTTCTTGACCTCGAGAAACGTTAGGTTCCGCGGGCTCGTATGTTTTTCAGTGTCTTTGCTTTCTAGTGGAAACGAGAAAAGAAAATTGGAAACAAAGCCAGCTACGTCACCCTCTGCCTGTTACTGACTGACTCCCTGGCCGCTCGGCCTGCTCCTTCGGTTCCCTCTGACTCCTGCCGCCCCTTTAAAGTGGAGGCTCGTCAGGTCACAGACCCGCAGCAGCGTGAAGAAGGAAGCAGAAGATGACGTGAAAGGAAGAGAAGAGAGGGATCACCTGCTCGGAGACGACGGGAAGTGAGGCCAGGTGTGCAATGTGATTGGCTGTGAGCCACGTGGGCGGTTCAGGCGGCCCGGGGCCCGGGACCCGTGTGCACCCAGCCGTCACCCACTGCTCCTCGTTGTGTGCCGTGGTAACTTCGGCAAAACCCGAGTTACGTGTGAGACCTTCCAAACGTTTACAACTGAGCTCACTGTTAAAACTCAACGCACAGACGTGTGTGTGTGACTGCAGAGAACTTGCAGGAAACCCTGTTGCGTTTCCATTTAAAGTCAGACCGCTGCGAAGGGCAATTTGGTATTTATCTCAACAGAAGGAAACTCGTCCTTTTTAAGACTTCCTGTTGAAGAGGGAATTTTCCGCCAGTACCTACGTTTCTGTGCATCCTGCGAGCAGAGCACTTGCCACCTCTGTTCCAGACTAGTTTTCAAGGATGTCGGTAGAGCAGGCAGCCTTGGGGGGGAGACGCGGAGGGCAAGCGCGTGTGCCCTCCAGTGCCGTGAAGGCGGCGGCTCTGTCTGCGCAGGGCTCTGGTTTGCCCGCAGCCGCCGTAAGAGAGGCGGGCTCCCTGAGCTCGGGGCTCCTCTGCACAGACCACCTGCGGAGCGGGCAGTGCCACCTGGCCAATGACGTCCGGGCTGTGAGAGCTGGGAGTCGGGGAACCAGCCCGAGGGCATCGGCGCCCGCCCGAGCCGCTCTCTCCGCCCTGAGAAATAACCGTCTTTGCCACCGACCCAGGAGTCTCATGTCTCCTGCCGGCACCCGTGAAACCGGGGTGGGCTAACGGCTTAGCCTGCAAGTCGGATCTCAGGCCCGTTACAGTTCCTCACACCTTCCAGGCGGATAAGCTTATGGGCTCAGGAACTATCTGATGATTGACTAGGTGCAAAGGAAATTTGAAAAGCTGTGCTATCAGTTTTCCTAAGTCAGACTCCTATAGTTTTAGGAAGAGCAGCCTAAGATCCAAGTGTAGCATTAATATCGTGGGGACTGCTGACGGGGTTGTGAAATAGCTCCTGCTTGTGTGTGGGTCCGTGTGCAGGTGCGTGTGGGTCCTTATGTGTGTGTGTGGGTCCTTATGTGCGTGTGTGGATCCGTGTGCAGGCGTGTGTGTGTCTGTGTGAAGGTGTGTGTGTGTCTGTGTGTGTGTCTGTGTGTGTGCGTGCAGGTGTGTGTGTCAGTCTGTGTGCAGGTGCGTGTGTGTGTGTGTGCAAGTGTGTGTGTCTGTGTGAAGGTGTGTGTGGGTCCTTATGTGTGTGTGTGGGTCCGTGTGCAGGCGTGTGTGTGTCTGTGTGCGCAGGTGTGTGTGGTGTGTGGGTCTGTGTGTGCATGTCGGTCTGTGTGCAGGTGCATGTGTGTCTGTGTGAAGGTGTGTGGGTCTGTGTGTGCGCGCAGGTGTGCATGTGGTGTGTGGGTCTGTGTGTGCGTGTGTGGGTCTGTGTGCAGGTGCGTGTGTGTCTCTGTGAAGGTGTGTATGGGTCTGTGTGTGTGTGCAGGTGTGTGTCATGTGTGGGTGTGGGGGGTGAGGGTCTGTGTGTGTGTGTCCTGTGCAGGTGTGTGCAGGTCTGTGTGTGGGTTGAGCGGTGTGCTCATCTGTGTGTGTCTGTGCAGCTGTTTGTGGGTGTGCATCTGTGCAGTGTGGGCGTCCTGTGTGCAGTGTGTGCAGGTATGTGTGTGGGCGTGTGGGTTTGTGCAGGTCTGTTTGCAGGTGCGTGAGTATCTGGGTGAGTCAGTGTGCCGACCTCTGTGAGTGGGGGGGTCTTGCACAGTGGTGTGCAGGTCTGTGTGTGGGTGTGTGTGCAGGGTGAGAGCTGATGTAATGGAGGGTGTGTCGCGGAGCGAGCAGACGAGTCCCCGAATCCTCTGTGTCCCTGGTGTTCTCAAGGCTGCCTTCATTGTAGTGGGTCTGACGGTCATTGGTTGAGTCGGATTTAACAATGCAGTCAGATAAACAGTTGTGGCAGCTGCTGCCATGGCAACGGGGCGTGCGAGCCTCCCGCACCCCCTCCCCGCCCCCCGCCCTGCTCCTGTGCGTATGCTCGCACACTCGCACACTCGCTGGGCGGTGCAGGCAGCCGGGTTTCAGGTCGGAGCTGCTGGCCTTGCCCGCCGTTCACGATGACAAACGAGGATGCAGCTCAGAAAAGCGACAGCGGCGAGAAGTTTAGCAGCGGCAGCCAGAGAAGGAAAAGACCCAAAAAGGTACCCGGCCCGGGCGCGGGAGGCCGCCTGCAGGGACGTGTGTGTGAGTGTGCAGGGCAGGCGGCAGCGAGCAGCTGCAGATGGCGGGGGGCGACCGAGGCGGGTGCCACCGGCTGCTCTCTGGGTTCTCCGTGCACACCGACGGGGGCGGGGGTGACGAGGTGTGTCTGCCCGGGCGCCGTGCAGGCCGGGGCCACTGACGGCTGCGTGTGGCCTCGGCTGGCACGGGGGGAGGCCTTCCATTTTTAGAAGGAGGCACTGGAAAGGGCGGCGATGGGCAAGGTGGATGAGGAGCCAAGGGAAGGTCTGGGGGCAGGTGCGCTTGTCGGGTGTGACCCCGGGACGGGCAGACGGCGGCCGCCTTCGGTTCCAGGCGGCGTGGCCTCTCCCCGCGGAGAGCAGGCTGCTGTGACGGGAGAAATAGGGTCCCTGGGCGGCATTTCCCGGGGTCGCTTAGCTCCTCTGCAGCTCTGCCAGGCGGGGCCGGGGCTCTCTCACGGATTAGCCGAACAGCTAAAGACGCGACAGGGCGGGGCGGGGGGCACACCAGGGTCTGGGGGCCTCCTCCCGGCCCCTGGGCTCCCACCTCCTGATCTTCCTGGAGACGAGGGAGCCAGAAGCCCAGAGGGGGTCCGGCTGGGCACCGAGGCTCCTTTTCAACCAGTTCTCCTTAAATCCAGCTCCTGCCTGAGGCTGGAACTGGGGGGGTGGGGGGGGTGGGCTTAAGAGGTGATTCTAATGCAAATGGTTCCAGGAGTGGATGGCTTGGATTCTGAACCAGCAGATTAAAAAAATAATTAATGGGAGCAAATGAATATTGTTTATTTGGACGACGCCGAGATGGCATTGGACCCCACAGCCGTCAGTCTCTGGTGTACTGGGTGTCTCACAGTCTAAAAATTCAGAATAATTAGAAACCTCTGCTAGTTGAAAGATCATTGTGTCAGCAAACAAGGGATTTGCATGTCTGCGTGGAGTCCTGTAACCTGATGGAAACAAGCGTTGCCCACCCATGAAAATGCCAGCGGCACAGCGTGAAGGCAGCGACGCGACCCGATGAGGCGCGGGGGCGGCGGCAGGGCCAGGGTGCCCTTCGGACCCCCGCCCTGGGGGGCGTTTGTGCAGTGTCAGCTAAGTGATCAACATTTTAAAACAAGGAAAAGCAGTTAGAAAAGAGAACGAGAGAAACAGGGAAAAGGAAAGAAAGGAATTTCTGCCTGCATTCACAAGATTATTTCAAAGCGCGCTCAGCCTCTCTCTGTGCACTCTGAGCTGTGGCAGACTCGCAGGGCGGGGCCGGCGTCTCAAGGACAAGAATCGGGCCGCGGGGCTGTCGGAAAGGACCCAAGGGGGCACAGGAGACAGCTCCAGATACCCCAACGGGATGCTTTCTAAGTCTGTTTCCTCAGAAATATTCACCTCGGGAATACATTCGTCCCTGAGCTTGCGATCCGTGAAAACAATAGCTCGTATGAAGGTGTCTGTGTGTGTGTGTGTGAGGGGCCTGTACCAAAGCCAGCGACTGCCGAGTGCGAAAGGAATGTCACCTAAGAGGCGCGTGCACACACACACGCACACACGCGTCTCCCTTCTCCAGCTCGTCGGGTCCGACCTGGGGGCTGGAGTCTCAGCGTGTCCTTTCATAGTGTGTCTGGGGCAAACCATTCAATTCCTGGGCTCCGGGTGCTGTTCGGTGAAGTGTGGGCACTCGGACGCACCTTTTGGTGTCTCGTGAGGATTAGAAATATGGTGTGTAAAATTCTTCGAGCTGTGTGCCATACACAGCCGATGGCAGTAACTTTTAGGCGCAGTTACTGTTCCCTTAAGTGAAAATGACCTATTGGCATAAACCCTGTAGGAGGAAAATCTTCAAGTTGCCGAGGTGGACAGAACCAAACACTGGTGCTTTGAGAGGCCTCCGGTCGTCTTCAGTGTGTCCGAGTTCCGTGCTGCAACGGAAGCTTCGATCTCGTGCGAACTGGGGGTGGGCACGAGGGGGGTTCCCACGGACGGACCCCAGGCCTTCGGATCGCTGCTTCCGGGCAGGCGACTTACATTGTTATATTAGAGACTGGGCCGCTAAATGTGCCTAGAGGCGGACCCAGTAGTCAAAGGATGGCCTTTCCTAGTGGGGGCAAAGTCGGAGCAAAGCAGAACTGGGCAGGTTGGCGCCCTGTCACCTCGGCCCGGTGACGTGGGTTAAGTCCGGTGGTGTCCCGGACTGTGGACCCGGCTCATGGGCTGGGGCGTTGATGTCACGGGCTGAATCTCATGCCTTGAGCACTTGCCTCTCCTCCTCGTAAAGTCTGAACAGATGGGCGTCCTCCCCTTGGTCCTGCCACTCCTCACAACAGGAAGCCCCTAAAGGCCCCTTTGCCGCAAAACCCACAGTGTGAGAAAAAGAAGCCAAAGAAGTTTATTCTATTTTATTTTAGAGTTTTAGTGAGTGTCTTGAAAATAGAAAGTTTCTTAGCTTTTCTAAGAGTGTCCGTTTTGGCTCTGCCCCCCCTGCAAAGACCCCCAGGAGCCCCTGCGGTGGGGTGTGCAGGGCTTCCCCTCGTCTGGGGGCGGGACCACCGAGTGAGGAAAGAATCCCAGGACCTGGGCTTTGGAGGGGCTTGGGGGAGGGTCCGAGGAGGGGGCACGTGTGTGAGCTAGGTGCCCTCAAAGCAGGGGTGGCTCTGTAGCAGTGCCCCCGGGAGTCTCAGCTGCGGGAGGGTGGACTGGGGAGCAGCCGTCCTCCCTCCCCTGGAGACAGGACGTCTGGCCTCTGTGGCTCAGATGGTGCTCCTGGTGTCTGAGCTCAGACCTGACGGGGGCGGTGCCACTGTGTCCTGCTCCCTCACAGTCACAGGGTGGCCTGGCCTGGGGACGATTTTCCCGTTGCTTATGCTCCATGTGAGAACCCAAGGCCAGGCTGGCAGTGCCGGGCCGGCCGGCTGCTGGGACGGCAGCGGCAGAACAGAGAGGTGCTTCTGCAGGGGGAGAGAGGGATTCGCGCGTCGCCGGGTGCCGCTTAGTGTCCACAGAAAACAAGCCAGATCCTGTCGTTGCGAAAGTGGCCGCGGAAACCGTCTTCGTCCGACAGGTCCACAAGACCGTTCCCCTGGGGCCCGGTTGTTTCGCGTGGTCGGCGATTTGGGTGCGACTTGAGGTGGGCGGTCAGGGGGGCTTGGTGCTGACGGGGCGATGGCAGCCGTGGCTCTCAGCGGGAACCCGGGCGGAGCGCCGGCCCTGGGACCGCGGGCGCGTGCCCGCCAGAGTGGTCGCAGGCTGTTCCCGGGGCCAGGCACTCCAGGCGGCCCGCGTTCCGGACGACACTCACGCAGGTTAAGGTTAAAGCAACCCAAGGCCATGCCAGCGTGTAGCACTCACACTTTGTCCACGACTGCGTCCACGACAGGGCGGTGGCTTGTACGTAAGTGACAGTGACATGCCCTGCGCTGGCCAGAGTCACGGAGCCACCCGGGACCCTGGGCGCCGTGAGCTCCCCTGGGGCAGGGAACAAGGAAGCGCCTTCGAACCGTCTCCCACACCTGGTGGGTAACTGTGTTCGGGGTAGACCGTAAGCCCTGTTGTTTTCGACGGAGTGGGAAGAGGAACCGGTTTTTCGGGTGCCTCGCGTTCACTTAAGGTGTTTTGATCCAGACCAGGATTTTAAAACCTCGGTGGGACCGCAGAGCGTTTTGGCTACGTAGATTTTACTGCTGGTTCCTTGTGCTGCCGGCATCGGGGCTCGGAGCGCGTGTGGCTGAAACGCGGCCCCCGAGAGACGTAGCGAAAGGCCTGTTTCCGCAGCAGCCACGGAAAGTGCGGCTTTTTTAGTGGACTTGGGTACCAGGCCAACATTTGAATGTCGAGCGCATCTTGCGGTCAATAGTTTTGAACTTACCGAGTTCAGTCAAGTCAAGAAAGGCTTTCATGTATAATTTGTCCTGAATAATACCCTCATTTCTTCAGTTTTTCAAAGAACCTATGAATGACCATTTTCTACATCAATTTATAACCCAGAATAGCCTGGGTTCCCTGAAGAGAGCCATTTCCCGTCACTGGGGGTATTGGAGAGGACCGTCTGTCTGAGGGGATGGACATTTTTTTACTGGATGGAAAAATGCCTTATACCCTGGAGTCCTGTCATTTTCTTTGTCTCTGTCTCTGCTCACCTTTATGAGGCCGGTTTTCTCACGGTGAGTTTCCTGTATAAGTAATAGCTAGCTATTAACCCTGAAATACTGTTTTTGGAGTGAAGTGTTGTCTGCTGACCACCACTGCCACAAGTACCTGGGTTGCTGAAAGAATCAAATTCTTAGCACCCACTTCAGACCTGTTCAGAAACTTCTGAGGACTTTTAACAGACTCCCAACTCTTTTGGGGGCGACGCTAGACTTTAGTTGGGACCGTAGCCTGAAGATGGGCTCAGCAGGCATGAAGTCCAGTCACTTCATAAAGAAGCAGCTCTAACTTCGCCTAGACGTTCTGGGTGCCCCTCGGCTCCCCCAGTCACGTTAGGTCTGGAGAGACAGCGAGGACGAAATCGGACGTGTCTTCCCGCCTTCCCTCTCTCTCTGCGTCTGGCGTGCAGCCCTGCTTCCCACACACCCTCTCATCCGACCTTCAGGACAAGTCCCACTGAGCCTCGTCACCCGGCCTCGTCGATGAGGGCCTGGGCACACGGGCACTTCATGGAGGGACGGTGCCGGGGGGACAAGAGACGTGTTGCTGGCTAGTCACCAAATGCCACTCTTGGAACCACTTCTTCTACGGAAACCAGGTACTGAGCCGTCCCCTGTCCCTTGCAAAGCTTCTCAGGTCCATGCAGCTGAGACCACCTCCCGACCCCCAGCACGGCTCCGGCGGCGGCGGCAGGTCGCAGTCTGTGAGGGTCTCTCGGACCTACGGGGGTCACACGGGGAGGTGAGCTGCTTGCGGCGCCTACGACAGCCTCCCCTCCGAGTGTCCCCGGTGCGTCCGTCATGCTTGGGCTGGTGCAGCAACTTCACCCATCCAGGCACCGGACTGGATTTGAAAGTCCACAAGCAAGTAAACGAACAGGTTTCTTCCTGTGGCTCGGGCGTGCGAAAGGACACTAGTGTAAGAAGCAGGTTCCGCGTTCACGACTGTAGTTCTAATTATTCTCTCGAGGAACGTGGTTCTGGGAGAGCCCGCGTCCTTGCTCTGTGAAGGTCCTTCTCGAACTCTCTTTGAAGTGTTTCAGGTCCCTCTCTCCTTCTCGGCAAAGTTTCCAAAGAGACTAGTGATTGCATATTGGAATAGACTGAAGATTTTCAGTCTATGCTGGGGACGGTCATGTCCGGTGTCGGAGCAGACTGAGGTGTAGACGCACCCACAGCTCTCGTTCCCTCCGGCCCGAGCTCGATCCTAGTCCCTGCTGGTGGCAGGAGCGAGGCCGCCACCTGTGTTTACGTCCACAGGCACTGGCAGGACCCGTCACAACAAACGCATTTACCACCTCGACGTCCTCTGCTCACAAGGGCAGAGTTGGGATCGCTATCGAATGAGAGGATCTTTTGATAGAAAAATTTATTTTATGAACTTGAAACCAAGTAGATAGGAGAGGCATTTCTGCCCTCGGAAGTTCATCCACACCTGCCAACCCCCCAGGGAGGGTCCATTTTTAAAAGGCGGAGGGAGACAGTCAACTCTCCTCTAGCTTATGACACCCGCACATCTACAGGGGGAGCTTCTGCGGAGCGGTCAGACCTGGTCTTTATTCATGTTCTTTATTCAGTTTTTAAATTCACGGCCGACTCACAGACCACGATCTCGCTGTGCCCTCTGACTTGTGTTCGTTCTCATTAAGGCAAAGACCTTGGTTTTTAACATTTGCGTAACGAGCTTCCATTTCTAAGAATTAGCTTGTTTCGCTGAGTGAATTGACGGCGCCAACACAGAGGGAAACCCCTTTAAGTCGGTGGGTGTGTGCGGCTTGCGGAGCGGGTGGCTGTGCGTTAGAGGCGTGGGCGCCCGCGGGCTCGGATCCGTGGGCGGCGCCTTCGTGGGGTTTATAATCTGAGCGGACCCCTCAGTCCAAAGAAGACGCATAGTTCGAAACGCAAGTATGAGTCCAAATAGGAAAACGTTTTTATGCTGTTAACCGACGTCACCAGGTGCGCTCAAGCTCTGTCTGCCGGCTGTGCGCCCCGACTGTGCGTCTGCCCGTGGGCTCGGGCGCCGGGCTGTCTGCACCCGCGTCCCCACCCGCGCTTCTGCGGTTCCTTTACAGCCGCTACTCCAGGAGGGGGATTTGTCGGCGAGTTCATGTCGCTTGTGCCCATTCAAAAGGCCACTCATCTGCCCTGCGCTCCCCCGTGTGGGTGCACAGCAGGGACGTCTTCCCCGCTGTTAAAGAACCAGCAGCAGGGCGGGGCGGCAGACCCTCCCCCAGGCCCTGGAGGAGCCTGACCTTGAGCCGCCCCTGCCCCCCCCCCCCCCCCCCCCCCCCCCCCCCCCCCCCCCCCCGCCGGTCTGCGAAGGCCTTGCAGGGGAGGCCGTGGCGGCAGGTGGCGCTGGCTGGGCCCCCTATCCTCGCCGTTGACCAGAGAAAGAGCCGCTGCCGGACAGGGTTCTGAGTCACCGGCCGGAGCCCGACGGAAAAGCGAAGTTCCTCTCTTCTTGCTTCTTTCTGATAATCATTTCAAGGGATGATTATTTTTAAAAATCTTATTTATAATTTGTCCGCATGTGAACATTAAGTAAATGATTATTATCGTGTGAGCTGATAAGGGCCATGATGGAAACGTACGCAAACCTCAGTTGGCTGAATGGAGGTGTTTTTCCCGGGCAGAGCCATTATTATTTCTTTTTCAAAAAGGATGGTCGCGGGTCTGTTGGTCTGGCGCCCTCTGCTGGCAGGAGCTGAGGAGGAACTGTATCCAGCCGTACGCACCCAATTAGGTTATTCTGAGTGTCAGATGTGATACTACTGGAAATGACCTAGAAACTTCAGGGTTTTAAAAAAACCGTTGTAACCTGCTCCAATTCACAGTCTCCTGGACGTGGGTAGTGCTTTCGTTACGCTGGTGCAGAAACTCCCTGCAGCAAACCATCCCCGTTCCGGGGGCCTGGTGCCGGGCCCTGGGCAGATGTCAGTGCTCGACTCAAACTGGGCCATCGACCTGGAAGCGGCGCCTGGATTTCCAGACGCCCGGGCAGGCTTCCCTCCCCGGAGGCGGGTCCGTCCGGCTGTCCCCTGGTCTCACGGTCCAGCCTGGGAGTCGGGGGTCGCGTGGAGACGGTCGGGGGTGGCCTGATCTGACATTCTGGCTGAACGTGCGTTCCCTGGTTGTCCTTCCAAGTCAAAGCCGACTTGCTGTGCGTTGTGGGGCTTGCTCTGTTTGGGGCGGTTCCCCACGGCAACCAGAGGACAGTGCATTTGGGTCTTGCCCTCGTCTCTCGGGCCGTCCCCACACCCCGCGCGCGTCCCTGCAGGACATGCACCACCCTGTCCCAAAACCCGCCCGCCGCCTGTTCCTGCTTCTCGCCTGCCGTCAGAGGCCGCCCTGCGCAGCCACCAGGGCCGGGCACTGGGAAGCAGCCGGCTTCGACAGCACAGCCCGGCAGACGCCCATCCCCTCTGGGAGACGGGCACGCGGTCGGCCTGGCTGAGCCGGGCTGTGCTGCCCGCGCAGTGAGGGGCTGGGCTGCCCCGGCGGGGCTCATGCGAGAGCGAGCTGCCGACACTGCCTCACCGACTGCTCCCCGAGAAGCGCCATGCGCCCCCTCCGGGCGGCTCAGCGCCGGTCTTCACGCAGGGACTGCTGCCCGGCGCCTGCCCGGGTTCAGAGCTGCACCTGATGATACCACAGGCCTTTCTTCATGACAAGTCTGAAACAAACTAAGAAGGCGGTTGGAGCTAAAACATTATGAGGAAACTATATATGGATTTGTTGGAACGGTAACAGCGATTAGTCTTAACAGAGAAGCTTGGTTTTACTTAGTCTGTGCATAGCTTCGCTGTTCAGTCCCTTCCTGCCTCGATTCATGTTGTCCCCCAGCACACACACACACGCAGACACGCAGACTCACACACAGGCTGCACGGCCACGGTGAAACTGCTTCACTGGCCCCACGTCTGTCTGGTTGCTTAGCTGGGCCAGACATGCCCTTCTCTCTGGCTGGTCACAGGATCAGTGTGTCCCCGGGGCGCTCGCAAATGCCAGTCGACCTTCTAAGCATGTTATAAATCTATCTAGTTGCCACGGCAAATGTGAATTAAAGAGACCGTTTGGGCAACTATTCCCCAGAGAAAATCAAACAAATCATCTCTCGCTGTCTCATTTTTATTACTTTTTCTTCAAACGGTTTTCCCTTTACTGTTGGAAAGATACGGACTTTACAGGCACATCTTTGCAAAAAAGCAAATCTGCCAATAATTGGCCTATGAACAGCAGATAAAAGTATTTCAGCCCCTGATTTCACCTGCACAGTGAAAGAGTTGGAACGATACACAGAAACCGAAGCCATTGGTTATGTCCATACTGGGCGTGTGGCGTGAGTGACACTGGAAATCGTTATGAGAGCATTTTAAATAATTTGCGTACTAGATGCCTCTGTAAGCCCTTTAAATTTGTGTTACCCTCATTTGCTTTTACCATTTGATATATTGTGAAGGTCACATCAATAGGGGTCTCATGAAGACTTTGGAAAACTTCTAGTTTATAACAGACAATGAAAAGCAACTAAGAAGACGTAGCGCGACCCCAGCAGCAGACGAGACAGGTGCCTGGTGGGGCAACGGGGGTGTTTCCAGCTTTCGGGTAGAGCCTGACATCCTGTGAGGATAGCGAAGCAAACAGAAGTGACTCACGTGACGGTGTATTTGTGTTAGGGAGAGAACGATGACGTGGCCAAGAGTCAAAACTACAGACATTTTATAATAAATAAATGACAGGTGACCGTTTCGGTTTAGGGGAACGCGGAACAGCTGTAACATCAAGTAAGGGAGGGGAGACTCACCAGACTAAGAGACCCGAAAACGAGATCAGGGTCTCGGAGGTGTGATGGGCAGACGCAGGAGAGGTGGGGCGGGGGCGGCGGGAGAACACACTCTGCGGGGAGAGGAGGACGAGCCTCGGGGGACAGACCGCTGTGCCCCTCCCAGCACCCTGCTCTCCACCAGCCTTTCCGCCTGCCGAGCGGAGCTGCAATGCGTTGGCACAAACCAC